>JARFJB010002299.1:475000-525142 GCA_036346205.1 Vesta saturnalis | reverse complement strand
AGGCACAGACACAGACACAACACAGACACAACACAGACACAGGCACAGACAAGACACAGACAACAAGACACAGACACAGACAAGACACAGACACAGAAAAAGACAACAGACACAGACACAGACCAGACACAGACAAGACAAGACACAGACACAGACAAGACACAGACACAGGCACGTGCACAGACACAGGCACAGACACAGACACGACACAGACACAGACACAGACACAGACACAGACACGAACACATACAGACACGACACAGACACAGACACAGACACAGACACAGACACAGACACAGACACAGACACAGACAAGACACAGACACAGAACAGACACAGACACACACAGGCACAGCACAGACACAGACAGACAACAAGACACAGCCTCAGACACAGACTCAGACACAGACACAGACATAGACACCGACACAGACACAGATACAGACACAGACACAGACACAGACTCAGACACAGATACTGACACAGCCACAGACACAGACGCAGACACAGACACAGACACAGACACAGATACAAACACAGGCACAGGCACAGACACAGACACAGACACAGACACAGACACAGACACAGACACAGACACAGACACAGACACAGACACAGGCACAGACACAGACACAGACGCAGACACAAGCACAGGCACAGACCCAGAGACAGACAGACACAGGCACAGACACAGACACAGACGCAGACACAAGCACAGGCACAGACCCAGAGACAGACAGACACAGACACAGACATATACACAAACACAGCCATAGACAAAGACACAGACACAGATACAGACACAGACACAGACACGGACACAGACACAGACACAGACACAGACACGGACACAGACACAGGCACAGACACAAACACAGACACAGCCACAGACACAGACACAGACACAGACACAGACACAGACACAGACACAGACACAGACACAGACACAGACACAGACACAGACACAGACACAGACACAGACACAGAGACAGACACAGACACAGACACAGACACAGACACAGACACAGACACAGACACAGACACAGACACAGACACGGACACGGACACAGACACGGACACGGACACGAACACGGACCCCGACACGTATACGGACACGAAAACAGCCACGGAAACGGACACGGACACAGACACAGACGAATACACAGGCACAGACATAGACACAGACACAAACACAGGCACGTGCACAGACACAGACACAGGCACAGACACAGGCACAGACACAGACACAGACACAGATACAGACACAGACACAGACACAGACACAGACAGGCACAGACACATACACATACACAGACACAGACACAGACACAGACGCAGACACAGACACAGACACATACACAGACACAGACACAGACACAGACGCTGACATAGACTCAGACATAGACACAGCCATAGTCACAGACACAGACACAGACACAGACACAGACACAGACACAGACACAGACACAGACACAGACACAGAGACAGACAGCCACAGACACAGACACAGACACGGACACAGACACAGACACAGACACAGACACGGACACGGACACAGACACGGACACGGACACGA
The DNA here is from genome assembly GCA_036346205.1 of Vesta saturnalis. Lineage (NCBI taxonomy): Eukaryota > Metazoa > Arthropoda > Insecta > Coleoptera > Lampyridae > Vesta > Vesta saturnalis. The sequence goes on along the minus strand of JARFJB010002299.1, from coordinate 523,566 downwards.
ACACGGACCCCGACACGTATACGGACACGAAAACAGCCACGGAAACGGACACGGACACAGACACAGACGAATACACAGGCACAGACACAGACACAGACACAAACACAGGCACGTGCACAGACACAGACACAGGCACAGACACAGGCACAGACACAGACACAGACACAGATACAGACACAGACACAGACACAGACACAGACAGGCACAGACACATACACATACACAGACACAGACACAGACACAGACGCAGACACAGACACAGACACATACACAGACACAGACACAGACACAGACGCTGACATAGACTCAGACATAGACACAGCCATAGTCACAGACACAGACACAGACACAGGCACAGGCACAGACTCAGACACAGATACAGACACAGACAGACACAGACACAGACACAGACACAGACAGACACAGACACAGACACAGACACAGACACAGACACAGACACAGACACAGACACAGACACAGACACAGGCACAGACACAGGCACAGACACAGACACAGACAGACACAGACACAGACACAGACATAGACACAGACACAGAAATAGACACAGACACAGACACAGACACAGACACAGACACAGACACAGACACAGACACAGACACAGACACAGACACAGACACAGACTCAGACACAGACACAGACACAGACACAGACAGACACAGACACAGGCACAGACACAGACACAGACAGACACAGACACAGCCACAGCCACAGACACAGGCTCAGACACAGACACAGACATAGACACCGACACAGACACAGATACAGACACAGACACAGACACAGACACAGACACAGACCCAGACACAGACACAGATACAAACACAGGCACAGGCACAGGTACAGACACAAGACACAGGTACAGACACAGACACAGACACAGACACAGACACAGACACAGACACAGGCACAGACACAGACACAGACGCAGACACAAGCACAGGCACAGACCCAGAGACAGACAGACACAGGCACAGACACAGACACAGACGCAGACTCAAGCACAGGCACAGACCCAGAGACAGACAGACACAGACATATACACAAACACAGCCAAAGACACAGACACAGACACAGATACAGACACAGACACAGACACAGACACAGACACAGACACAGACACAGACACAGACACAGACACAGGCACGTGCACAGACACAGACACAGACACAGACACAGACACAGACACAAGACACAGACACAGACACAGGCACAGGCACAGACACAGACACAGACACAGGCACAGACACAGACACAGACACAGACACATACACAGACACGGAAACAGACACAGGCACAGACACAAACACAGACACAGCCACAGACGCAGACACAGACACAGACACAGACACAGACACAGACACAGACACAGACACAGACACAGACACAGACACAGACACAGACACAGACACAGACACAGACACAGAGACAGACACAGAGACGCGGACACGGACACGGACACAGACACGGACACGAACACGGACCCCGACACGTATACCGACACGAAAACTGCCACGGAAACGGACACGGACACAGACACAGACGAATACATAGGCACAGACACAGACACAGACACAAACACGGACACAGACACAGACACAGACACAGACACAGGCACGTGCACAGACACAGGCACAGACACAGACACAGGCACAGACACAGACACAGACACAGATACAGACACAGACACAGACACAGACACAGACACAGACACAGACACAGACACAGACACAGATACAGACACAGACACAGACACAGACACAGACACAGACACATACACAGACACGGACACAGACACAGGCACAGACACAAACACAGACACAGCCACAGACACAGACACAGACACAGACATAGACACAGACACAGACACAGACTCAGACACAGACACAGACACAGACACAGACACAGACAAAGACACGGAGACAGGCACAGACACAGACACAAAATCAGAGACAGACAGACGCAGACACAGACATAGACACAGACACTGACGCAGACGCACTCACAGACACAGACTCAGACAGACACAGACACAGACACACACACAGACACACACAGATACAGACGCAAACACAGGCACAGACACAGACTTAGACACATACACAGACTCAGACGCAGACACAGACACAGCAAAAATTATTATTCAAAATAAGGAATTGGGAATAGGAAGTGATGAAATAATTCAAAAATTTATTTTTAATGATAGGAAAAAATTTCGAAATATTGTTGTTGAAGATACTTCAAATGCAAGAAAAAGAGTAATAGAAAATAAATTGAAAATTGGATGGAACATCTGTTCAACGGATTACATATATATATATATATATATATATATATATATATATATATATATATATATATATATATATAAAATAGATGTTATAATTTAGTAAACAATCATACTGCAAAAGATTGTTTAGGAAAATAAACATGCCAAAATTGTGGTGAAGAACATAAATTAAAAGTCTGTAATTGTACAAAGGAAAACTGTAAGTGTATAAACTGTGTAAATTGGAATTCTTATAATAAGGGAAGTATTAATGTTAACCATTCATCTCTAAGCAAAAATTGCAATTGTTATATTAAAAATGTTAATAAGTATATGCTTAATATTAATTATTAATTATGGAAAGAAACAATTTTGATTTAAATTTTGAATAAATTTTTAAAATTACAAAAAGTAATAACGAGATTGAAAAGATGAAACAACAATACCATTTTTCCAAAGGTAGAAGATTGGTTAAAACTAAAAATTCATTTTTCAAAATTTATGTAAGCAATTAGTGAGCATGGTAAAATCAAAAGTTACTATAAACAATTTAAAATAATTAATGAAACAAATTGTATTTGTTAAAAAGATGAACGAACAGTTGATCATTTGATATTTGATTGTAAAGAATTATAAAATGAACGACAAAATTAAAAGATTTCTATATTAAATAATGAGAACATTTGACCTCTTCCAAAAAGAAAAAAAAAATTATTAATAAAATAGCATTTTAGAGAATTATTAAAATCTTAAATAAGATTGACCTAGAATGGTTTCGCAATATTGCTTAGAGGCAATGGTATTAAAATGTAATATTTTATGTATAAAATATAAAAATTTTTATTGCTAAAGCATGTAATGTTTCTAATTGTAAACGGGGCACGCGGAATATACTATTAACAAAAAAAAACAGACACAGACACAGACATAGACTCAGACACAGACACAGACACAGCCATAGACACAGACACAGATACAGGCACAGACACAGGCACAGACAAACACAGGCACAGACGCAGACACAGACACAGACACAGACAGACGCAGACACAAACACAGACACAGACACAGACACAGACACAGACACAGACACAGACACAGACACAGACACAGACACAGACACAGACACAGACACAGACACAGACACAGACACAGACACAGACACAGACACAGACACAGACACAGACACAGACACAGACATAGACACAGAGACAGACACAGACACAGAGACAGACTCAGACACAGACACAGACACAGCCATAGATACAGACACAGATACAGGCACAGACGCAGACACAGGCACAGACACAGGCACAGGCACAGCCGCAGATACAAACACAGACACAGACGCAGACGCAGACGCAGACACAGACACAGACACAGACACAGACACAGACACAGACACAGACACAGACACAGACACAGACACAGACACAGACACAGACACAGACACAGACACAGACACAGACACAGACACAGACACAGACACAGTCACAGACACAGACACAGACACAGACACAGACACAGACACAGAAATAAACACAGACACGTTTACGTTTGCGTTTACGTTTGCGTTTACGTTTGCGTTTACGTCGGCGCTTACGTTTGCGCTCACGCTTGCGTTTACGTTTTCGTTTACGTTTGCGTTTACGTTTGCATTTAGGTTTGCGTTTACGTTTGCGTTTACATTTACGTTTGCCTTTACGTTTGCGTTTACGTTTGCGTTTACGTTTGCGTTTACGTCTGCGTTTAGGTTTGCGGTTGCGTTTACGTTTTCGTTTACGTTTGTGTTTACTTTTGCGTTTACGTTTGTGTTTACTTTTGCGTTTACGTTTGCGTTTACGTTTGCGTTTACTTTTGCGTTTACGTTTGCGTTTACGTTTGCGTTTACGTCTGCGTTTACGTTTGCGATTACGTTTGCGTATACGATTGCGGTTACATTTGCGTTTACGTTTGCGTTTAAGTTTGCGTTTACGTTTGCCCTTATGTTTGCGTTTGCGCTTGTGTTTGCATTTGCGTTTGCGCTTGCGTTTGCGTTTGCGTATGCGTTAGCGTTTAGGTTTGTATTTACCTACGCGTTTACATTTGCGTTTAGGTTTGCGTTTACTTTCGAGTTCGATTTCGAGTCCGTGTTGAACGTTTTTCGTGTTGGCTTACTCAAACTTTTTTTATGTTAAAAGTTTGTACTTAATTTTAATATGATTGCTTCCTAATGCACTGTTTTAGTTTAAACTACAATGTAACACGTAAATTTTGAAAGAAGTAAGCAGCTTTCCCGAAATATCCTTACTGGTTTAGATTATACCTCTGATTTACTATGTGTGTTGCTAAATATTTTCTTGTAAAGTATTTTACAAAGTAGTAATAGTTTTACATTAATAAGCGTTGTTTGCATAACTGGATACGATCTATGAAAAGCGTGGGATTAAATTTGAATTAAACTCATATTTAAAATGAAAAAGTATCTACCTACATTATATTGTGTTAGTGGTTAAATTAATTAAATTCTTATAACATTTATCTAACAATATACTGACAATATACATATTATTGAGACAATCTTTACAATTTTACAGCGTGGAAAATTTCGCGCCGTACTACTTGAACAATGTAATGCAATTATAAATGTACAATTATGATTGAAGAAACGGGCATGAGCCAAAATATTTGAGCTACTTAATTCCATTCACCTCCTAGGAGTAGTATTGAAAACAATGGCAGCTTGACTTGACATTGTTACACATGTAGATATTGTAATCATTTGTTTAATAAACTTCTTTAATTTTTAAATTTTATCATATTGTCAATGTCTGATTCACAATCATTTTACGTAAACCGCGCTGCTGCATGTACAATATTTTATATAAAAACATTTAATCGTTTAAAAAATTTACATTTACATTGGTAAAAGCTACATTGATGATTGCTTTGTGTGTCATTACAGACCGAATTTAGGTACGTTTCGTAAACAAACATTTCAGCACACTTACGCACTGTCACTATCATCTGGTATCATTGTCGGGGTCACCACTTTTATGCATAATTAATTCAGCTACATTATCTCTGCCTCATAAATTTTTCTTTCGTTGAAGACTTGACAGCTGTCGTACCCTTTGCTGGACATTTGTTTAAAGAATTATTTTCCCATTTCATGAATATCATCAGTTCTTCCAAGTTCTCAGACGACCATAAATAGATGAAAGGGTGTTAAATACATCGGGGCTACCAAGTGTATAACAATAAGTAGAGAAACCTTTTTTAAAGACAATTCAATTTTGTACACGTTTTCTTAATGAAAGTTCAATAGAATGTACTTCAAATTCACCTTTGAAGGAAAAAGTATAGTCCTTTTTTAAAAATCGTTCATAATTTCACTTTCACTTGCATTATATTAATTTGATTAGAGTTTGGGGTTGACATTGAAAGTCATGAGATAATATTAACCAACTCGCTTATACATTTCAAGGTTTATAAGTTTTCACAATACCGCTCTCTCCTGTACTATTTCTGCCGTAATGTATTTTTTCAAAACCATTATGAATACCACACTAGAAAATTTGAATAAACATAAATCTTTACTTTAGAACAAAAAGTCGGATGTAAACGCCACGATTCCTAGATATGCTGAATTTAATACAATCTAATGAAAGAACAGAAAATCAATAATGTTGTAAATAAGTAAATAATTATTCAACAAAAAATTGAGACTTTAAAATAAGTTAAACGATTTTAATATAGCATGACGAAATAGTGTTAAGCCAAAATTGTTTTTTATAGTGATTTTATAGTAAACGTTCAGTAACCAAACATAATTACATAGTGTTACACCACTCGTGGAAAAGTTACGTTGTGGTAGTCATAATTTTCACTGAAACAAACTAAAGTTTCACCTATAACGAACATTAAGCTCAAATAGCTGATTCTGATTATAATTAAAACATTTTATTTACGGCTTCTACATAAAATATGTTAATTGCATTTCATATTTTTACACACTTTATCCCCCGAATACATATTGCTATAGTATATCCCAGAATATCAGAGAGTAATAAATCATCTTGATACCGACAGGTAAGTGGCGTACTTATTAAAGGCATATACTATAAGGTCTGTAAAATATATTGACTTTTCAGTTTCTTATGTTCGTATAAAACATTTAAAAAAATATACTTGTAATTGTGTAAATTATGACCTATTAGGTAATATATACAAAAAGAAACAAATTAAGCGATTTAATATCTAAGTTTTTGTCTAAGTAACCTGCAAGTTTTTTTATCAAACCGAATAGTGTTTGTTAACATGCATTTAAGCTGTTTCAAGTTTCAGCAGAGAAACCGTTTGTGACGTCATTAACATGTTTATGTTTTAAATTTAGGTAGATAAATCAATTTAGCATTTCGTTTAATAAGAAATGAAACGACAGCTCCTGTAATAGTTACGTACAGATTGTTTGAGATTGAATTAATACAAGCGTCATCTTTCGCAGCAACAATTTCTTTGGTTTGTCATTAATGTCTGTGCTGCTAGCGGGATTCCGTACATAGATTATCACCATATCATTGTGAACTCAACCCCATGGAGTTAATTTAGGTTCAAATAAAAAGTGAAGTAGGTTAACAAAGTGGAAAAAGTGTGTAGATCATGTAATTAAAGAGAAACAGTGTATGTGGGGACTTGGATATGATAATGTAAGAAACTATAGAACCCGTTATAATATCCGTAGGACAAGATGACAACTCTTCCGAATCGGATGAGGATGACAAAGACTGATTGTTAGCTATGCATTGCATTTATTTCCGAAACCTACCTTTATCACAATATTAAATGTAAAAAAATTATTAATGTAAATTACATTTATAATAATCAAAACATCAGCATTTTGAAATAGCCACATCTGAAATAAACAGCGTTGAGCTGTGTATTACACCGTTAATTTTATAACCCGATAATTTTCCATATCTTCCTCTAACTAGAAAAAGAAAAATAACAGTGTCCCAAAAATTGGCTGTTCTGGTTGAAGATAGGCCACGGCCCCTGGTTTCTTATTGATTTATATACTCCTCCCAGATACGCCCCCTGGTTTCTGACTAGTGACGGCCATTTTTGTTTTGTCGGTTATTTTGCGGGCGTTGCTAGTCTGTAATTCTTTCTTGGCCCCTTTGTCGACCATTTTTGTAATTGTGGCAGGAACTAGTATTCTAATAAGGGGACCATCACATTATCTCATTAGACAGTTACAGGCCTACGGCGCGAACCCGAACGCGAACGCAAAAGCGAAAATCGAAAAGCGAAAGGCGAAATGCGGAAGGTGAACGGCGATAGGTGGGAGAAGACAGGCGAAAGGCGAAAGACAAAAGGCGAACGGCGAAAGTCAAAAGGCGAAGGGAGAAAGTCGAAAGGCGACATGCGAAGGGCGAAACGCGAAATGCGAACGACAAAGGGCAAAAGGCGAAAGCCGAAGGCGAGGGTGACAGCGATAGCGAAAGCGAAAGTGAAACCGAAAGCGAAAGCGAAAGCGAAAGCGAAAGCGAACGCCAAAGCGTAAGCGAAAGCAAAAGCAAAATCGAAAGCGAAAGCGAGAGCGAGAGCGAATGCGAAAGCAAGAGCGAGAGCGAAAACGAAAGCAAAAGCGAAAGCGAAAGCGAAAGCGAAAGCGAAAGCGAAAGCGAAAGCGAAAGACGAAAGCGAAAGCGAAAGCGAAAGCGAACGCCAAAGCGTAAGCGAAAGCAAAAGCAAAATCGAAAGCGAGAGTGAGAGCGAATGCGAAAGCAAGAGCGAGAGCGAAAACGAAAGCAAAAGCGAAAGCAAAAGCGAAAGCGAAAGCGAAAGCGAAAGCGAAAGCGAAAGCGAAAGCGAAAGCCAAAGCGAAAGCGAAAGCGAAAGCGAAAACAAAAGCAAAAGCAAAAGCAAGCAGTCAAACACCAAAAAAGGCATAAACATAAACACGAGCAGACACGCGCAAGCGCAAATGCAAGAACAGACAAACAAACCCCAAGAAATGCATAAATACAAACTCGAACACAAACACGAACATAACAAAGATTTTAACAACCAAATGAATAAAATTGTTTCCATATTTATAACGACGACGTGTCTTGTCATTTGTACGCTGTTGTAAGAAAGCGTCTTTTGAGCTATATGTTACCTACAATTTACAGTTGTGGCTTTCTGCCTCGTCAGATACTGGAAGGGTTGACTTCTGAAGATTACAAAACGTCTAAGCCATAGGTTTTGCCTCATTTCTACGTTACAAACAACTTCTCTACATGATATCAAAACACAGTCCTGGATTTTCACCATGGCCAAGAAAGGCGTTTTATGTACTAATCTGCCAATCGTGTATTTTGGAGTTTCCTGTTGGCTCTGTCAAAACATAAGCCAAGAAAGTTTTAAATCATCACCGACTGGTTATGACGGACGTTGAGGTTGGTCTCTTACACACACATACATACACACAGGCACACACACACACACACACACACACACACACACACACACACACACACACACACATACACACACACAGACACATACTACACGCACGCCGCGCACACACACTCACACACACACGCGGGCATTCAAGCGCTCTCACCCATAACACACACGTATCGACGCGTCGACACAAACACAGGCACGGGTTACAGCACTCACACGTACATTCACACCCAATTACACACGCACACGCCTACACATCTACACACGCATATGTACCTACACCATGCGCAGATGCGGATAAAAACGCGGACGTACGCGCAGGCGCAGGCGCAGGGACATACGCGGGCTCAAACGTAAATGCAAACACAAAGGCAAGGTCAAACGCAAACGCAAGCTCAAACGCAAACAAGCCGCAAAAAGACAGAAACACAAACACGAACGTGAGCACGAATACGAACGCACGCACACATGAACGAACGCGCGCGCGCGCAGCCGCACCGGCAACCAGGCAGACTCGCGCGCGCGCACACGCACGCACTTAATCTATTTAAAGGTGCTGCAAACGTGTAAATCCGTTGAAGACCCAACATCTATTTTTGTTACGAAAACAATACTTACTTATGGTGCTATGCGCAAAATTAAGTTTTTTAAACCGTTGCGGATTTTACTGACGACCACTCGACCAATGTGTTAAGGTTATTGTATCAAAGTTAAAACTAAATGAAACAAAATGTTTCCACAATTATTAGATGATTGCTTAATGGTAAAACCCGAACTTTATAACTTGTTAAACCATACAACACATTTAACTAATCGACTAGAAAAGTATTTATACATATAGATAGAATCACGTGTTTTCGTAGTTTTCCTAAACCACTTGTGCGATTGCAAACATTTCTAAACCAAATCGACTACTGAAGTTGTGACCTTTAGCACAAAATTGGGGGAATTACGACGAATGTTAACGATAAACACTCACACTATTAAGTGATTGAGGTAGCGCAAACAACCGGAAAGTCTCATTTGTTAACATTGTTTAAGCTTAACAAAAACGGCTTGTATTTTAAGGTCTTTGGGTTTTTAGTGCAATGCAGTTATTGAATCTTTAACATAAAAAATAATACGAATTGATATCTTTATGTTAATCAAAAATGTAGTATTTGCAATAAAATAGTGCATAAAGAATTTAATATCGTATAATCCATGTTAGAGCGAAGCTTTATTTTGTTTTAACAGTAAAACGATAATTACAATCAATAATGTTTAGTGTTGCGACGGTCTGCTATTAACTAATACGCTATCCAGTATAATTACACGGTATTTATATTAATTGCAAATTGCATTATATGTATTTGTCGGAATGTAGGAGGTTTTTGTTAAAGTTTAATATCGATTCCCTTAGAATCCTAATAATCGCTTTGTATGTTTCAATCACAATCACACAACCATCCATGAAGTCTGTTGGTATAAATACTTCATGGAATAATGACATTATGTGTTCAATAGTGTCTAAACCGGCATTTAACAACATTGTTCACTGAAATCAAACATAAAGAAGAACGTCAATATTTTTAGATCGCTTTTAAAGTCTAGGTAACTGGGTGAGGGTTACATATTTGGTGGTAGGGCAATAAGTCCTAAGTGAAACTATTGATTGAATTGATGTATTAACATAGTGGCAGTACCCAAATTTCCTTTTGAGATCCATGCGAAGTAATAAATATATGTAGCTCTCTTCTTTCATTGTACGTGTTATAAATCTAAGAAAACAAAATCACGATTACCAAAAATACAGAAACGTTTCGAATGTTCTGAAAACCTAATTATTTTTTATATAGTAAAATACTTATCTTTTTTGGGATTTTTTTAATGGTGTACTTTAAATTATACAATGTAAACGTTTCGATAACACTTATAGTTATCTTCGTCAGTAGTAATGTTTGTTAAAAATTGTTAAAAATTGTTAAAAATTGTAGATGTAGTAAACAATTTTGTCAAATTTGAAAAATTAAAACATAAACATAAGCCTGCTATTAGTATAACAATTTGGGAAACATAAAGCCAACTAATAAAATTTTTTTTTTTAGTAAAGAGTAACTAGGTCATAAAATTAAATATTATTAAACTGCCTCAAAGATGACAAACCAGAACACTCTCTAAGACGAAAGCTAACAATGTAATTTGCCAGCCAAAAAACACATTTAACAAAATTTAATCGAGTTATGATGTAAGTGTAATTCTGCCGACTTTGTTGACAAAATGCATAGTTTCAAAATTGAAGAGGGTGATATAATGGTTAGTTTTGATGTTATTTCACTTTTTACAAAAGTACCTCTAAAAGAAACTATTGAATACATTGATCAGGACATAACCATTCTTTTTCAGCACTGTCTTACTACAATTTATTTTCAGTGCAATAGTAAATTTTATGAACAGATTGAAGGTGTAGCAATGGGTAGTCCCCTTAGTCCTGTTATAGCTAATTTTTATATGGAAAAATTTGAAACATTAACGTTGCAAAAACCTTCAGTTTGGTATAGATATGTAGATGACACATTTGTTATTTGGAGACATGGAGAAGAAGCACTGCATGAGTTTTTGGTTTTTATAAATGGTATACATCCTAGTATTCAGTTTACCATGGAAAAAGAAACTAATGGAAGTTTACCATTTCTTGACATATTAATATCTAAAAATAATAATTCACTATCTTTTAAGGTTTACAGAAAGCCGACACACACTTTCATAAATTATCCAACCACCATCCACGTCAAAAAATTAGTGTAATCAAATCTTTAGTAGATCGAGCAAAACGAATTTGTGACCCTGAATTTTTGAATGATGAATATAAATATTTAAGAAAATCCTTACAAGATAATGGATATTCACTTACAGATATTAATAATGTTATTACACCTTCTAGGCGTAACCTTAAAGAAAAACCAGTTCTTAATGTTGGTACTGCTTTTCTTCCTTTTATAGCTAATGTTACAAATAGAATTGAAAAAATCCTAATCAAATATGGCATTAGGACTATTTTTAAACCTACAAGAAAAATTAAAGAACATTTAAGATCACCTAAAGATGTGTCAAACCCTTTATCATCTTCCGGAGTGTATAAGTTATCTTGTTCATGTGGAAAAGTATACATCGGGACCACAAAACGTAGCTTTGATACAAGACGCAAAGAACATATGAGATTTTGTAGATTGGGTCAACCAGAGAGGTCTGCTGTGGCTGACCATGCCCTGAATAATCTAAATCATGACATTCAATTTAACAATATGGAAATATTGTCAAGACAAACCCATTATTATGTTCGTTTGCAACGTGAAGCTATTGAAATATATAAACACCGGAATAATTTTAATAGACAAGAAGAAAATCTCCGTTTAAATAGGTTTTGGCATCTTATAATTAAAAAAAAGCATAATGATACGCCTTGATTTTAATTTATTTTCAACTTTTGGTATGTCTAGGTTTTTTTCTGTGTTTTTCCTAGACCTTGAAGCAAATGCTTTACCAATTATATGTTAAATTACCACAGCACTATAATTTGACATAAGTAGTTGAAATTAAATTAAAATTAAAAATTACAAAGAACGTTCTGCATTGTGCTTTTCATTGTTAATAACACTTCCAATTATTGATAAAGATATCTCTTTGTTAGATTTAACTGGGTTATTTTATTTGATGTAATGTTTGGATTTGTGAATGCTTCTATCATTTTAAAATTGAAGTTATTCACAACTTTACACTTACATCATAACTCGATTAAATTTTGTTAAATGTGTTTTTTGGCTGGCAAATTACATTGTTAGCTTTCGTCGTAGAGAGTGTTCTGGTTTGTCATCTTTGAGGCAGTTTAATAATATTTAATTTTATGACCTAGTTATTCTTTACTAAAAAAATTTTATTAGTTGGCTTTATGTTTCCCAAACTGTTATACTAATAGCAGGCTTATGTTTATGTTTTAATTTTTCAAATTTGACAAAATTGTTTACTACATCTTTAACAATTTTTAACAAACATTACTACTGACGAAGATAACTGTAAGTGTTAACGAAACGTTTAGATTGTATAATTTAAAGTACACCATTAAAAAAATCCCAAAAAAGATAAGTATTTTATTATGAGTGTTAATGGTAAAAGTTTACATTTTCATATTTTTTATATAGGTTTGTTGGATTGGTAAATAGTATAAACATAACTTTACAAATATTAAATAAACTTAACACGCATTTTAATGTTTAAATGCTGCTAAAGTTATTCGAAATTACACAAAAAACATTTTTGTTAATTGAAACGTGGTTACGTTTCTTTTATAAATTATGTACTAGGTAACAGTCGTCAGTCGCGTATTATAATAAGTGTTCAAAGTGGTTACCACCATTATCGATACAGTCAATTCAGTACAATTCAACAGAGTGTATTAAAAATTATATATAGTATACAAAGTATCGTGTTTCTTTTGGTGGTGCGTTGCTCAGGAGTCTTCGTCCTCTTCAGTGCATAGGTTGTGTGATTGTTGGGTTATGTGATATTGATGTTATGCCTGTTGACATAGCACTGTGTAGTTGTTGGTTCCAAAAAAAAGATCGTTGTGTGGGTGTTGTCGGCTGGTGTATGTGGTGCTAATAAAAGGAAAAACGAATAAGTTTGGTCGTCACAGTTGCCTTGCACAACGTCAGCGGGGCTATTATTGTACAGTAGTAAGATGGAGTTTCTGCGTCGTAATGCAGTACAGAACAATTAGGAGATTAGGTTCAGGACAGGCAATAGTTATTGAAAGTCGATACTGATATACTTATCCGAGGCATCCCTTCTCTTCGCCGTCTCGAAAAGTGATTGCCCAAAAAGGGCACACACGTCCTGACCGTGCGAGAGGATCACTCCCCACAGGTCAGTCGCAGTTTGCGCCTTAGCTAGTAGCGCTGCCACATGACAGGCAGGGCCCTTCGGATAACCTTAGAATGGTGTCGAGCCTTAAATCCGCGGGCGCTTTCTCGACTGTCGCTCAAAACTTATTCGGTTCTTGCGCCTTCTCACTACCACTCGCTGCCGTTTTGGTGTAACTAACGCCGATTCGGTGTTCAGAGGATGTCGCTGTCGGCGGTGTTCTCTTCTGTCGCTATTGGCGTGGTGCGTCTGCCTTCTTCCGCTGCGGCTGCGGGAAGCATGGGAACTTCGGGCATCCCCGTAAATTGTCCGGGTGATCACCACCGCAGTTCATACACTTAGTCTTGTCGTTACGGGGTTTAGTGCATATGCCGGAGAGGTGATTTCCTACGCACTTAACGTAATCTCTAGCACCGGTGACACTGTCGGATGTCGGATTTCCGCAAGAAATAAGGTTAATATCGCGTTCTTGTAGGTCAGAGAAAACGTCGCTCTCGGAAACATCTAAAGGTACTCCCCGTAGAAACACCTTGAAGTACGTTCACTAGTTACCTGATAGGTATGGTACGGGGTACCATGTCTGTCCATATACCGCATTGGCCTGTCACGGTACTTGGATGTGGCAGACTGTATCCTGAATCCATCGCTGGTTGCCATCGCTCGGATGAAGGCCTTGTCAAGACAGGCATCTACTCTCCTTTTATCCTTTCAAAAACTGCCGCCAATTGTTGTTCCGTTATGTTGTGTACGGCCACTTCTATAGCTGCACATACTTGGCAAGTGTATACAAACCATTTCTATAAATTACATTTTTCAGACGACCGGTGATCTTGGAGGCCGAAGGTTTATTCCAATCATTCGTTCATCAAAGTACTGCTGTACAAGTGCTGTTTCTGCTGTTGTATGTGCAGTTGCATTGTCATGCTGAAAGAAGCCCTCTTTCAATTCGTCATCATGAAGTTGATCAATAGAAACTTGTAGCATAGCACGATAACGTTCAGCATTAAAAGTATCGTTAAAGAATATTGGTTCAACAATTGACCTCTTCGACATCGCTATCCACACTCCTACTTTAAATGGATGGAGCGGAGATTCCTGATAGACATGTGGGATTTCTGCAATCTAAGTTCGCTAGTTTTGAGAATTGACGTAGTCACTTAAGTGAAACAATTCATTATCGGAGAAATAACGTTTGACCAACAAGTTATCGTCTCGTAGATGTGCATTGAACCAATTGCAATAATTTATACGCTTTTTAATGTCGGGACGATGAAGTTCTTGTAATACTCTTATTTTGTACGGATAGAAATGTAATTTTCTCTTGACAGTTATGTGCCATGTTCCATATGACGAGCCTGTTTTACGCGACAATTCTAGTGGCTTTTGGGAACTTTGTTGAAGACGGGCACTAACATCTTCTTCAACCTCCTCATGAGCAAGTGTGGGACGACCAGTTGATTTTTCTGTACTATTAAACCGCTTAATTACACGATAAACATGGCGGGGTATAATATTGTAATCATTATTGTCAGGTTACGCTTCTCGAAATTCTTGTATACATAAGCGAATTGAATATACCCATGTTCCATTTTCGTCTTTATAAACTGTGTTGGTGGTTGTCATAAGAGTTATTAAAAATTATATTTTACACTTTGAGTGCCCAATATTCCAAATTTAGAAAGTCATAGTGGCCCCAATTCTTTTTTTGTTGAATCGTGTAAAATAAAGGTAAAATAATATTTATAAGTATTGATGGGTAATATTTATTGAAAATTTGAACAAAAAAATCATACTTGAATCTGTGGAGACACATTGGTCTCACGGGGCTACAACTGTATCTAAACATCCTTAGGGCTCGGTGAGACCAATGTGTCACCACGCACTTCTGCACTACCTTTCTTACATGTAATTACTGGTATTTATCTGATGTTGTATTGTCAACTGAATAACTTCGTCGCTGACAAAAATCTGTACACGTCGTACGGTGACTTGCCTATCAGATTGTTTTTTAATTCTTGGCTCAATCCCGAACGTGTTTCAGAAAACTGAAAATGTTTCATAAACATACCACTAACGGGATGCCAAGAAATGTCGTTATTATCATCTTCACTGTCGTTTCAATCTATAGTAAATTCATTATGATTTGTTATGATCTCCGGAACCAGAAGTATCTGGGACATGAACAGAGGAGCCCGAAGTGCCAGAAATATCCCCCACACTAACCGTGGAGTAAGGGTTGGTGCTGTCCATGTTTCTTCTCTTTGGTGATTGCTATTCATCGGAGGAAGAACTATCTTGGCCACTATCTGAGGGGTTATGTTCTTCGGATTAATAAAAGTCACTTAGAATATTAGATTCTTCATCCGACATTAACTCTTCCCACAGTTTTCTAATTTTAAGGTTGTTGCTCTTCATAATCTCCAGACCTTTCAAAACTAATAAAAACTTCACTATCAATAATTGTTGAACAAAATACTTTTCAATACGAACTGATAACTATAAGAATATAAAAACTACATAAAAAACTGGACTAAACGGACGTAGATGCAATTCAATAACAAAGTAAACAAACACATAACCATGCTTTTGCGCAGTGAAACGAGATCAATAAAAATACGTTATTCTTTTATCAAAAGTCACATATCGATTATTTAAACAGGAAGAAAAATTACAATCAACTATTTAACTGTATTTAATTAAAAACATTATATAAAATAAATTAAAATTGTTTTCCGTGCATTATTTAGATTATTATGCCGGAGTTCATGTCTTGCGCGTGAATCCACGTTCGTCTCACGGGGCACTTCAAGTGTTAATAAACTAGATAGGTATCCATTTCCTAAAAGGGTGTTGCAAAGTACCTTTTTGTAGTAAAGAACGGTGGAGATTTTTAAGTAATTGTATTCATATAGCTTCCAATCGTAAATGTTATTTATTGGTGTCTTTTCATTAAGACACTGTTTCTTGTATTTTTTATACAACTATTATTGATTTTGCTGTTGCAACAGATGATGATATTGTTTGGAACTATAACGTTGTTCCGCGGTAAACGCTCGTTTCCGTAACTATAACCTCTTAACGCCTTTGCATCTATACTAGCTCTGACCCTCGTGAAAAATTTATTTGTCGCCACGTTAGTTTTTTGTATCCTTGCCATTAATTAGTCAATGATAAAAACCATTACTTCATTTTTTTTGAACACACGCCCATACGATTCAAATTCGAAAAACCCCGGAAACATTTTATCGCCAAAAAAACATTCCTTGACCAGCGAACCTTATCAATGTAAACAATATCTTGTAAACTGAAGATATTTTTAGCGACGCTGAACCATAATGCCTCGTACCTAAAAGCTAAACTCTTTATTTAAACCCAAAAAATTTTATCGAAATACTCCGACAAATCATCGCCTCCAACGTCTTAACGAAACGTTTAGAATGCTTTTCTACACTAAATTTAAATACAAAGTAATAATTTATACTCAATTTAATTTTATAAAACGTAATTTGCCTTTCAACAAACGAAAATTTACAATTTACAAAGTTTACAATGAGGGAAATAACTATAATTTACAAAGAAACGAATCAATTCCCAACCACACTAGTAAAAGGGATTCACTAATAATCTTAATTTAAACTTGCATCTGAATTTGCTAAACAACCGAAGCGATTGCTACCTATAAAATTTCTGAAATCTTTTAAATCCGTAACAAAGGAATAAAACGTTACAATTGAAAAGCTTCCCAAAGAATTTATGCGTTATCAAGTTCCACTGCTTGAATTTATACTAGAGTTCAGATGTACTGTATTAACAAACAATTTATTATTAAAAATTAACGGTAAATAATCGATAAAATCACGGCCACGTGACAACGTTGGAAGTTATTAAGTAAAACTTACTGTCGTGAGGTTTGTTAAAATTGGCTTAACACAACGAAGAATTAGTGAATGTAGAAACGAATATTTTAAATTAATGTCAATAAATGACAAACAATAACATGATAATGACAAAACACAGTTACATAATTTAGTCACAAATACTTTTCCCTTTAACAATTTGTTTTTGTCATTATTATGTTACTGTTTTACATTTTTACATTAATTTAAAACATTCACTTTTACATTTACTAATTCTTCTTTGTATTAAGCCAATTTGAATAAACCTCACGATAGTGAGTTTTAGTTAATAACCGCCAATGTTCATTTTTTCTTCTATTATTATATTTTCCGAAATCTCGGCAAAATCAGAGTTTTTTTAACGTCCCCGCTCATTGCCTGCATCTCCCATATGCTTATTTATTAGATAATTTACAGTCAAACAGTTTTGCCTATATATATATATATATATATATATATATATATATATATATATATATATATATATATATATATTGAACATTATTTAATGCGTTCATTTGAAGCGATTTAGTAATTATTCCAATATGAAAGGTTAGTTATCACATTAAAGCACTGTTCAACTTCATTTAATATTACAACATACCTGTCATACCCTTCGTCAAAAGCTGCTTGTATAGACGTTTATTAGGTACTTAACTAATGTACTTTGTTTCAGGTTATATTTAGGATAGTCAAGTTGATTAGCGACTCATACGTAATGAAGAATATGATGTGACATATAAATAAATAATAGAAATATCAGAATTGGAATGTTATTATTTTTACAATTTTGATTTCTTTGAACTATTAAATGTTAAACATAGTTGGATAAGCCTTTCTTATTTATGTGCAGAAAGTTTTTATTGATAAAAACTTTTGTATTATGCGTAATCTGGAAATACAAGCGTATACCAGTTAAAACTTGTAGCGGTTTACATCATTAATTTCAACAACTGGTTTTAGGTAATTGTTTACAGAAATAAGTTCTGAATAAAATCACACTGTGTAATTGTAAGTGTACGCTATGTTATTAATTAATTAGGTAGATTTTTAGTTAAAAGGAGCTAAACGCAGTATTCTGCAGCTTTTTTCTGTGTAATCCGTTTTTATATAATTTTAGTTGTAGTTTTGAAGAAGTACTTTCCTTGGAATTACACGGCAGGTGTGCAAAAGCAAAAAAAAACTAAAAAAAATTTATTTAACCGTCGACACAAGAGTTATGTATGTATCATGGTGTGTCCATACGGATTGAGTTGCAGGTTCGGCTAGTGCCTACCATTGTTTTCAATTTTACTAAAACCCAATAGGTTGTCGTTTGTGGAATTACTTACCACAATGAACTATTTTTATCTTTCACTATAAGTTATACTATTTCAATTTCAATTCAGAACGAGTTAGAAGTAGTTAGAAATATTTGCTTTAAATGCAGATTGATCTATGTAGTGGGATCACATTGCGACTATGGCATAATTGGTACAACATTATACCGGGTGCGTAATTCCTATGTTGCTCCGTAACTATTTTAGATAGAGAAAATCTTTAAATATAAAGGTTGTGTATTAGCTTTTTCTCCGTAACGTAAAAATATCTACAATTCTACAGGGCGTTGCATTTTCGGATACCAGATACCAGTAACTTAAATATTTTTAATAAACGCCCTGTATATTTTTAAATATTCTGTCATCAATTGCCTATCTGATAATGTTTTGTTTTTTTTAAATTAGGATCAGGCAGTAGAGAGTTATTCAACTTTTTAGGAAAAATATAGGGTATGCACCACGAATAAAATCTTCAAGCGCCGCATTGTGACAGATTAATCAAAAATATTTTGTCAAACGTTTGTCAAGATCATCTACTGTCATCCGAAAAATTAAAAGTTAAATTCCGGCGTTACAATAACTTAATATTTCGATTGATCATAACTCAATTTTTTTTTAATGGACCACCCTGTATTTGGTAAGTGATTTCGATTTTATATTGGCTTTCCTATACCTAAAGTTAACTCTTTTTAAATTATTGCGGTTTCAAGAATAACAGGACCGTGTTATCCGAATTGTAATTATTTAGACGGCTGTGGCAGCAACTCCAAAAAACAAAAACAATTATCTGTCATTATAATTCGCAGTAAATTAGTATTTGTGTATTATTCTGCAAGAGTTCACTGTTTTGTGTATCAGAATGAATTTTTCTAGCGAAGAGTGTGTTGATATGATCTATGTATTAGCAGAATATGATCGATACAGCCTCCTTGCGTCCCGAAGCTTTGCTCAGAAGTATCGTGACACCCACCTGAAGATAGCTTCCAAAGGGAGGTTTAAAATAAAAGGCAGCGTTAATTATACAAAACGTATACTTGCAAGACATGATACCAATGAGCAAAACGCATTAATGGTTGTTGCTGCAGTAGTTGAAAATTCTCACCAGTCCACTCGAAAAATTTCTCAACAAATTGTTGATACAAGTCGTACATCTGTACACCATATTTTGAAAAGTAATAAAAATAATAATAATTCCATCTCTACCATATCCAAAAATACCTGAAGCTTTTTCCACAAGATTTAGAAAGCCGAAGGGAATTTAGTGAGAGGAGTAATAATACAGTGAATTCGGAATCAGATTTTCTGAACTGTGCCCTTTTTACCAATGGGGCGACTTTTAGTAACAGAATCCTCCCTAATCAGCGAAATTTCCATCATTACACTACCGATAAGCCCCAATTCCTGAGAGCAGTTGATCAGCATCAGTGGTCATTAAACGTGTGGGGTGGAATTGTTGAGACACGTTTCTTTGGGAACCACCTTAATGGTCAAATGTATCTCTACTTTCTTGAACATTCGACGCTGAATGTTTGAATTTTTAATATTAGATTCCCTGATTGCTGGATTAAGCAAGGTCGTCCACAGAACTGGTCTTCTAGGTCTCCAGACCTATCTGTACTAGATTTTTTCCTTTGGGGATGTATAAAGGACTTTGTGTACCAAACTCTTTCAACTACTAGCGAAGATATGAAAGAGAGAATTCCTGTTGCTTTTCGCCAAGTGACATGCTGATTGATGTTCAACGTTCATTTAGAGAACTTATTCAACTGTGCCTGCAACAAAACGGCGGTGTTTGAACACTTATTGTAAAAATGCTCTCGTATTTCTTCTATTAATGTCATTATGTAGCTGTTAAAATTTTCTAATAAAAATAAGTCGTTGCCTTGTGTTGATTGTTTAGTCAACTTGTTTTTTTATGATAATCTTGCAACGTGCAGAAATGATTATCTCGGAATATTTAACGTAGCCTTCTAAAATTACAATTCGCATAACACGGTTCCGTTATTCTTAAAACTACAATAACTTAAAAAGTGTCAACTTTAGGTATAGGAAACCCAATGTAAAATCGAAATCTCTATCTGGATTACTTACGAAATACAGGGTGTTCCATTTAAAAAAATTGAGTTATGGCCCATCGAAATATTAAGTTATTGTACCACCGTAGCAAAGACCCTGTACAACCGAATTTAACTTTTAATTTGTTGGTTTACAGTGGATGATCTTGATAAACGTTTGACAAAATATTTTTGATTAATCTGTCACAATGTGGACCCTGCAGATTTTATTCGTTGTGTGCATATTTTTCGTAAAAAGTTGGATATCTCTGTCACGGCTGATCGTAATCCAAAAAGGAAAACTAGTCAATTGATGACAGAATAAGAATATTTAAAAGATACAGAGTATTCAATTTCAAATATTTAAGTTGGATACTGGTATCCGAAAATGCAACATCCGGTAGAATTGCAGATATTTTTAAGTTACGGAGAAGAAGCTAATACACGTCACTGGGTGCTAGCGGTTTTTGAGAAGTAAATTATTCATCTTTGAACGTAGAGTGATTTATTAAATAATTCTTCTTTCATAAAGACGTTTCTTGTGTACTGGAAAGAATATCGCTGATGCTTGTGTAAAGATTGTTTACTTGATTTCGCCATAAGTTTAGTGAAATTGATTTTTAGTGAGCAATAAATCATTTTCCATGTAAATTATTTTATATTATTGACAGACATGAAAAGTGATACAGTAAACTCATGTAATATGTGTATTCTGTGAGTTTGCGTTATGATTAGAAAAATAAACGGTAATTTAATTTGATCATGTCTAATTAATAAGATATCAAGGACAAAAATTTTATTATTCATCTCTTTTCTATTATAAATTGGATATTATGGTCATAGATATTAAAAACATTAATTACACCATATATAGGGTTATATAATACAGCACAAATTAAATCATGCCCATTTTTTTAAAAAATGATCGCATTAGACCAATTATGATTTGTTTGTAGGTAATTTTATTAGAAGTAAAATTTTTGGTATCAGTAATGAATTCAATAGCTTTTAGAAAATAGTAATTAGAAATATTGATTGGTTTTTTATATTATTCCAATGATTGTCGATGCGTGACTGTACTGAATCGAAAGGAAAGTTGGTAAATAAAGAAATGACACCTAAACTAAGAAAGATATAATTTCATTTGTTTTGTTTTGAATAAATTCTGCAAACTGAAAATAATCTTTAATAAAATAATCGTTAATAGAATTATAAGTAATTATCAATTATTATTAATTTTATTAAATACATAAATTAAATGTTTACCTGGAGAAAGATTTGAACGTACGACCTATACTTTGCTAGAGTACCGCGCTAACCACCTACGCTATCGAAATTCAAGCCCCAATGGGTGTAAATTCTGTCTTTATGTATGCAGAACTGATGTAAATTCTAAATATAATGAGATTACAATCAAATTACTTATATTAATGGAATATGAGTCTGCAATTTCGCAAGGATTCACACAAACCAAAGCAACTTGGCTAATATTAAATTATTATAAGTTTTGTTATGAACGAATAAGTTCAAAAGTAGATCTGTAATTAAAAATGATTATTAATTTTATTAAATACATAAATCAAAAGTTTACCTCGAGTAGGATTTGAACCTACCACCTGTACTTTGCTAGAGTACTTTTAATTTATGTATTTAATAAAATTAAAAATAATTTTTCATTACAAATTTACTTTTGAACTTATCCGTTCATAACAAAGCTTAAAATAATTTAATATTAGTCAAGTTGCTTTGGTTTGTGTGAATCCTTGCGATATTGCAAGCTCACATTCCATTAATATAAGTAATTTGATTGTAATTACATGATATTTAGAGTTTACATCAGTTCTACATACATAAAGACAAAATTTACATCGATTTGGGCTTGAATCGCGATAGCGTAGTTGGTTAGCGCGGTAATCTTTCAAAGTACAGGTCGTAGGTTTAAATTCTACTCGAGGGAGACTTTTGATTTATGTATTTAATAAAATTAATAATAATTTTTTTATCATAAATTTACTTTTGAACTTATTCGTTCCTAACAAAACTTATAGTAATTATCACTTATAGTTATACCACTGTTAGGAGAATTAGTTGAAGACATAATAGGCCGAATACTAAGAGCTGGTTTGTAGACTTTGGCCAAAAATTCATAAACCCACACATTTTATCTATTCTTTTAAGGTTTGCTTTTTTTGAGTTTTACTTTTGTTTAATAGCGTCTGGGCTACATATTGAACTTAGGCTGATATTTTAATTTTTCAACTTTGACAAAATTGTTTACAACATCTTTAACAATTTTAACAGATATTACTACTGACGAAGATAACTGTAAGTGTTATCGAAACGTTTAGATTGTATAATTTAAAATACACCATTAAAAAACTCAAAAAAGGTAAGTATTTTATTATGTGTGATAATGGTGAAAGTTTACATTTTCATAGATAGGTATCTTCTGCAAACATAACATGATCAATACTTGTGGCGAAATTTGAAAGAACGTTTATACAGGGTTCCCCATAATAGGCTACCCATTTTAATATTTGCATAAAATTTTTTTTAGTTAACAAAACAAACTATTTATTATACTAAATTACAGCTAACTCTTTGGGATTTATGATAACTTATAAATATTTGGCTAATTTAATTCTAACTTTTAAAAATCATGTCTTCTAAATGACCTCCACCAACTTCAACACATTTTTCAATATTAGATAAAAAGTGGTTCATTACACGGCGTAGCAAACCTTCGTCTATTCTTTCAACTTCTTCACGAGTTTTGACTTTGAGTTCCTCGATTGTACCTGGACGACTCGCAAACACTTTGGCTTTTAAATATCCCCACAGGAAAAAATCGGGTGCCGTTAAGTCGGGGGACCTCGAAGGCCAAGGAAAATCTCCGAATCGAGAAATGAGTCGGCCATTAAACATTTTTCGCAGAACACTTATTGAGTTTCTGGCGGTATGAGCTGTTGCCCCATCTTGTTGGAATAGTAAGGCATTGTTTAGTAATCCTCGTCTATTTAATTCTGGAATGAGGAATGTCTCTAGCATGTTTACGTAGCGCTCGGATGTTACTGTTACAGCGCGGTTATTTTCATCCTCAAAAAAATATGGACCAATAATACCAAAAGATCCTACTCCACACCACACGACAACTTTTGGATTATGGAGGTTCTGTGTAAAGATTTCACGAGGATTTTCATTTGACCAGTATCTAAAATTCTGTTTATTAACCATGCCGTTCAAATAAAAATTTGCTTCGTCGCTCATTAGGAGACTGTGAATTGCTCCTTGATGTAAATCCAAAAATTCTTGACAAAATGCTAACCTTGCTTCTTTATCTTGATTGCTAAGGTGCTGTGCCATTTAGTATTTATAGGGATGAAATTTTAAATCCCTTTGAAGGATTCGTTCTAAGCTTCCCTTTGATATTCCTAGGATAAGGGTTTGTCGATTAGCAGACCTTTTAGGACTTCTCGTAAGCGCAATTCTAACTCTTTTAATATTTTCTGGTGTACAAACTGTTCTTCGACATCCAGGCTTCTTCAAATTTTGTACAGAACCATTTTCACGCCAATGACGAACCCATAACTTAACAGTTTTACGATTTGGCGTGTGACCCCTATTGTTGTTATTAAACTGACGCCGGAATGCACGCCAAACTTCTTCTATCGAATTGCTTCTTATGTAAGTTTCTACACAAAACACACGTTGTTGGACTGAGTAATCCATGAAAGTTCAAACGGATGTTGAAATAATGTCTCAAAGCAAAAAAATTAAATAATTATTGATGAAAACTAACAAACTTCTCGTAGTAAAATGACGTTGCACGAAATGATTAATTTATAACTTATTTGTGACAGGCGCCCACCTGTTTAATAATTAACTTAAATCCCAAAGACTACAGAAGATAATCCCACAGAGAACAACTTATTTAGTTATCTCGTAGGGAATTTATTAATAAAATAAAATGGGTAGTCGATTATGGGGAACCCAGTATATATATATATATATATATATATATATATATATATATATATATATATATATATATACACATATATTAGGAATAAAATACGCCCCAGTATCACCCCTGACTGAAGACCCTTGTGTTTTTGACAGGGTATGGCATGTTGGGGTAATCCACAAAGACCCCATTCTCTTTCTAAATTACTATGTTCCTACCTACTAAACAGTTCAGTGAGAGTGAAGGTGGGGACCTAGTCTATCCCAATCTTTAGTATCTCATGCATTAATTCCTTAATTGATCCTTAAGGATCAGCGCCTTCATCTGCACCATTATCCACGCCCTCATTTTCATCTTCCCAGAGAGGCGAATGTCAAGAGGATTGACTTTTCCATTCGCACCTTCCTTACACGCCGCGCCATAGCTACCTACTCCGGTAGATATGTTTCATTCTCCACGCCACCTATCCAATCCGATGTGTAGTAACCTACACCTTTTATTTATAGCCCCGACTAGCTTTCAGTCGGATTTCTTATGCAGCCTACGGGTTCGACTGCGTAGTTGTAAGTCTGGTACTCTTCAACATACACAAGTAAAACCTTTATTCGTCTTCTTGTCCACTACAGTACGCAATCTCTAACCTCTAACCGTAAACACCTACAATCTCTCGCATCTACTGGACGCTGAATTCTACGAAACACACCGACCACATTATATATATATATATATATATATATATATATATATATAAAACCTACATAAATTCACTTACCGCCGAGTGTTCGGTAACAACGTGGATCCGGGAGAAATCTTTCTTACATCCATCAATGATCCCCCAGACATAGATACCTGTACCGTAGACCTGGGAATAAATTTAAAATTCCTGCTGCTGTCCTAACCCAACTCCTAGATGCCCTACCTCAGGATTTTGAAGAACTCTTACACTCAACGCCTCTCGCAATACGATAACACCGATAACAAACAATATTACAAGACAATGGCTACAAATCTAAATGTCACTAATTTAAATCCACTAAATTGATCTTTTATGTTTAGTTACAGGTACTATTCATAAACAGCTTTGTTAATGCCCAGAATCCCGCAGTTCTATTCGTGTTTCGAAAAACCGACCGCCCATGAGCTTCCAAAAAACTTCAATTCGCCCATCCACAAGTTCCGCCCACGATGTTATGGAAGTATACAACCTAAATACAACCTATCTTATTCATTCTTATTAATTGTTTTTTTTTTGCATACATAAATTAATACATATTTTAAACTTACATCATCAATGATTCCAATAAAATTGTAATCAAATGACTACAGAAACCAATTTGCACTAGCAGTGGTCAGAAAATTTATTCTATATTATACTTAAATCCTATTGATTTGATTTGATTTCATTCTCTCTAATAATCACAGGTCTACTGTCAATAATGAGACATTCAAGGTTTGCGTAATAAACATCTCAAACTTGAATCGTTGGTGCAGGAGCACAACTATGACTTTCTATTTAAAAATGAACACTGGTTAAGGAGCGAAGAAAATTCTGTTAAATATTGGAGGTTATCTTGTTGTGTCCAGAATTTATTGGCCAGTATGCCGATCACTCAGTTAAACCTTTTTCTTACATTCGGCCTAAATCAATCTATATTTGAAAATATCAGAGAAGAATCGTGTCTGGATAACATATTTACAAATATGGCAACTTTCACTACACTGGTCTACGATGCTTCGTTTCAGATTATAAGGCTATTTATTTCAGTTTAAAGACGTTCATAATACGAGTAGCAATAATAGCAAACGGATAAATTTTATACCGATCACAAAGCTAAGATTATATAAGATGTATGAGAGAGTGTAAAAATTGGAATTTTATAAATGATAAACACATATAATAAAATACTTATCTTTGTTGGGTTTTTTAATGGTGTATTTTAAATTATACAATCCAAACGTTTCGATAACGCTTACAGTCATCTTCGTCAGTAGTAATATTTATTAAAATTAAATGTTAGTAGAGAATAACTAGGTTATTAAAAATTAAATATTGTTAAACTGTCTTAAACATGACAAATCAGAACACCCTCCAACGGCGAAGGCTAACAATGAAAAATGTCAGCCAAAAAACACATTTAACAAAATTTAGTCAAGTTATGATGTAAGTGTAAAGTTGCGAAAAACTTCAATTTGAAAATGATAGAAACGTTCACAAATATAAACATGACATCAAATAAAACAATCCAGTTAAATCTAACAAAGAGATATCATTGTCAATAATTGCAAGTGTTATTAACAACGAAAATCATAATGCAGAACGTTTTTTGTAATTTTACTTATGTTAAATTATAGTGCTGTGGTAATTTAACATATAATTGGTAAAGCATTTGCTTCAAGGTTTAGGAAAAACACAGCTAAAAACCTAGACATACCAAAGGTCAAAATTATAATCAAAATCAAGACGTATCATTATGCCTTTTTTTTATTATAAGATGCCAAAACCTACATAAACGGACATTTTCTTCTTGTCTATTAAAATTATTAGGGTGTTTATATATCTCAATAGCTTTACGTTGTAAACGAACAAAATAATGAGTTTGTCTTTACAATATTTCCATATTGTCAAAGTGAATGGCATGATTTAGATTATTCAAGGCATGGTCAGCCACCGCAGACTTCTCTACAAAATCTCATATGTTCTTTACGTCTTGTATCAAAGCTACCTTTTGTGTTTCCAATGTATACTTTTCCACATGAACAAGATTACTTACACACTTTAGGTGATCTGAAATATTCCTTAATTTTTCTTGTAGGTTTAAAAATAGTCCTAATGCCATATTTAATTAGGATTTTTTCAATTCTATCCGTAACATTAGCCATAAAAGGAAGAAAAGCAATACCTACATTAAGAACTGGTTTTTATCTATTGTTATGTCTAGAAGGTGTAATAAGATTATTAATATCCATTATCTTGTAAGTATTTTGTTAAATATTTATATTCATCCTTCAAAAATTCAGGGTCACAAACTCGTTTTGCTCGATCTACTAAAGATTTAATTACACTAATTTTTTGACGTGGATGGTGGTTGGATAATTTATGAAGGTATCTATCAGTGTGTGTCGGCTTTCTGTAAACCTTAACAGACAGTGATATTAATATGTCAAAAAATGGTAAACTTCCATTACTTTCTTTTTGCATGCTAAACTGAATACTAGGATGTGTACCATTTATAAGAACCAAAAACTCATGTATCTTCCCATGTCTCTTGGCTGACATTTTTCATTGCTGGCCTTCGTCGTTAGAGGGTGTTCTGGTTTGTCATCTTTAAGACAGTTTAACAATATTTAATTTTTAATGACCTAGTTATTCTTTACTAAAGTTTAATTCTATAGTTGGCTTTATACGTGTCTCGAAGTGCTATGTTGATGGCAGGCTGATATCTATGTTTTAATTTTTCAACTTTGACAAAATTATTTTCAACATCTTTAACAATTTTAATAGATATTACTACTGACGAAGATAACTGTAAGTGTTATCGAAACGTTTAGTTTGTATAATTTAAGATACACCATTAAAAAGCCTAAAAAAGATAATTATTTTATTATGTGTGATAAATTATTATCTACTCATCCAAAATCAATCTGTATTTAATGCAACTTTGCCAAAAAATACACCTACTAATCGATGTATGTATATAAAGCCAATCCTTGGAGTAATAATAAGGAAATATTCATGAAATTCAAAGCTATTTTCAAGAACGAATTAACTAAAGAAGAAAAAAATAATCAAAAGACCATCGCTTAAAACTTTAATAATTAAGCAGCAGCAACGTTGCAGACTATTTCAGGCTTGCATTGCAACGATTACGGTAATTTATTCGGTGGGGTAATGGACCATACTCTAAACAGTATCGAACTTAGTATATAAATCCTCTAGATTATTTACAAATACAATTTAGAAATAGTGCTAGTAAAGATCCACTCTGAATGAAATGAAACATGTGATCGTACAACGTTGCCAAAGTGAATTAATTTGTGTATAGCAACTAAAAATTGTCCATCTGTTTTAAATTTCCAAGAAGACGATACTACTGATTTAATCAATAATAGTCATCTCTTTGACATTCGTTTTCAGTAAAATCTTTGAGTCTGACTTAACAATACAAATAGACGACCATTTTGAAGGGGCCCACTTGTTCTGCGAATGTCAATTCGGTTTTAGAAAAGGCAAACTAAAGTGCTTTAGCTGCGAGCATGCTAACACGCTTAGTGTCACACGGTTTTGAATAAAACAACTACGTATTGTGTGCCGCACGAAATCTTAGTTACAAGGTTGTAGCTATATGTTTCATGTAACAATGCGACATCTAAAATGTTATGCGTTCCTCATGTTTATATATACAGGCTGTCTCAACGATTTGAGGGTGGAAGATCACGCATATACTATTGATTTAAAAAAAATCTCATAACGGATTGTTGTAACCAGCCAACGAGGAGCATCTTGTAAATGTATTTTTGTACATATAGGATGTCCCTTTCTCGAGCACTGCACTAAACTTGTGTTTTTTTCTAAATACCCATATATATTTATATATTCAAATTCTTTGTTAAATCCTGAGCAAAAGGACATAAGGTACTATGGGTCTACGACTAACGGTTCACAAGTTATTGACATTTCTGTGTTAAAAATTAGTCAATTGAGTAGGTTGCGGTTCCCCCATCTTGAAAGATATCGGAGGGTGGTCCAATTTTTGCTCAATGTTATTTTCTCTCATTTTTATGAGCTTTTAGTAGATACTCACTTTCTACTACCTATTCCTGTGTTTTTGAATTGTTAAGTGATAAAGTTGAAAATTGTAAAGTTTTGTTACTCTTTTTGAGCTTGGGGCTTATGAAATAAACAATGCCATGACTCATAGAAAAACAAAAAAAAAACACACTGAATCATAGTGGCTTGGTTTTCGCGTGTCTCTTTCTGTTTCTTAACAACTTAACACATGAAAGCCACTGATTATAAATAATCCGTGAAGAATTGTCAGATATTCATCTAAATAGTAACTTCGTTAATAACTGGTTATTTATTTAGTGTGCGATGAATTTCTCAAAAAAACAGAGCTGATTAATATGATCTATGCTTTGGGAGAAGCTGAAAGGAACTGTGTGTTGGCATCCAGGATTTATTAACAAAAGTTCCCTTTAGCTAGACATCCAAGCCCTGAATCGTTTCAACTTCTTCGATAACGATTTGAAGATACAGGAAATGTCAAAAACAAAAAAAGAGATGTAGAAAAACGTGCAGTTACAAACCAAGAAAACGCGTTAACAGTTTTAGAAGTTTATAAGAAAAACCTCACGGAAGTGTTCGTTAAATTGCGGTACAAGTAGATCTCAGCAAAAGTTCAATACAAAAAATTATAAGCAAACATAAATATCACCCATACCATTTGTGTTTGAATCAAAGCCTACGACCACAAGATTTCGCAGTAGTGAGACATTTTCAACATTATTATAGAATAATTATAACATTGTCTTAATTTATTTTATAGGCCCTATAGTGACAAATTAAAAAAAAAAATCTAACAATTTTGAACTTTACCACTACGTAATTTAAAAACGCTTAGGAGTAGGTATTACAAAGTGTTGTTGGTTGTTACTAAAAATTCAATTTTTTTTCAGCCATATTACCTAAGTAACTAAGGCTCTGATTGGTCGAAACATTTACAAATTTGGACTAAAATGGAAATTTGGCCATAACTTTCTTATACATTAACGAATTTAAAAACTAACAACAAAAATGCAAACTACATAAAATTTCGAACAAAAAGACACCTAACAAGCTATGGTTCCTAAAAATAATATACGAAATCACTTAAACTAAATTGAATATGCTTATAACTATTTAAACTTACAAGCTACACTTAATCTAATTACATAAACGGAATTCTGAGAAAATTTTACATAAGAACACATACTTTTAGTGTTAGAAATATTGAATTTAAAGCAATTTTAAGTTTATGTAAAAATATTCTAAATTTACCTAAAATTTCACACAATTTTGCGGTGAAAGGCAACGTATCCTTATAAAAACTGTGAGATACTGAGAAAGAACGCCTATTAATTGCTTTAAGAGCATAATTTAAGCCTAATAATATGAAAAAACTATAAAATTATGGAAAAAACCTAGAAATTATAACCTAACCAAACTTAAATTTAAAATTGGAAATAACTTATATTTAAAAATGTTTTCATCACTCAAAATGTCACGTTAGAGGTTTGTAAGACTTGTCTTTATTATTTTCACTATTTATTTCTAATGCATTAAGTCATATATTGTTGCATTAAAAAAGTCTCTTCGTCTAACACACTTACTGAAATTTTTATTATAAAAATGTATATCACTATGAATGTCTTTATGCTAAATTGTTCTATGCATTGTTCTTGCTGTTAAACTTACATCACAATGTTCGTCACTGAGTTGCTTCCAGAAATATGTGCGAAAAATGTCTAAAATGTCCATATTATAACCCTTTTATGAAATTTTTACATTTCCTGCTTTCGAAAACTATTTATACAATATCCCTAACATAATCCTAACTACACAATTTATGTTTAAACACCTGTAAAGTGTTCACTTGCCAAAATACCCTCCAAAAATTGACTTTTATTGAAATAAATGAAATACTAAATTGACTTTACGAAAATAGGTGTATTTAACATTCTTGACATTTTTGTTGTTAGCACAATGCTATGATGAAACCAAACTATGTAAATAATATTCAGACTATTTTATACAAAACAAATCTATTTTAAACACATCGTGAACCAGATTTCTATAAAACAGTGTCTCGCACATGTATCGAGCTTGAAATCACCCCTTTTTATTACTAAATTGTCATTTAAACTGTACGATCCTTCTTTTACTTCTTTCTGAACATCTCAATATATATATATATATATATATATATATATATATATATTAACATAGAAGGTTTCTAGTTTAAGTAACCTGTAATGGACAGGAAATACATTATATGGGAATGTCATTAACTCATAATCTTTAGAAACTTTCTACGTTGACTGTTGATTGCTATCTAATATCTCTTGCTGACAAGAGATAATTACCTTTACAAAAGAATCGCAAGGCTGATGAACGAATCTTACGAATAGTTACTGACAACAATAGAAATAAACTCGAATATTTACGTGGTTTAACGCATAACTATCAATTTTAAATGTTTCATTACACTAGTTTCACTTTTATTATGTAACAATAAAGAATATTTTTAAACTGTTTTGATTTTATTACATTATTTGAACAGAACCGTAGCAAAGCTTAATAAACAGTTGTAGTGCATTGTTTAGGAAGTGTCGTCATTATAACAAGGGGCTGAGTGATGAAACGGCCGACGATGAAACGGCCGGCGATGAAACGTCCCATTCCGGGAAAAACATATCCCAAAATTTCACCCCGATATCTTTCAAGATAGTAGGATCCGAGCTTACTTAATTAACTAATTTTTTTGCATAAAAATGTCAATAACTTAGGAACCGTTAGGCGTAGACCCATTGCACCTTATATAATTTGGTCAATATTTAACACAGAATGCAAATATATAAAAACATATAGGATGTTCCATTTAAAAAACACAAGTTTACTGTAGTGCTCAAAAATCGACAATCCTGTATATACAAAAATAATTTGACAAGATGCTCCTCGTTGTTGACTACAATAATTTGTTATAAGATTATTTTTAAATCAACAGTGTAGGCGTAATCTTCCACCCCCAAATCGTTGGGACTCCCTCTGTATGTATATATATATATATATATATATATATATATATATATATATATATATGATGGTTAGAGATAAGATAAATACAGGGACAAGAGTAAATAAGCCTATATTCTTTATAGTGGGCAAATTTAGATAGACTGGAGAATGTTTACACTAAGTTTTAATAAGTAAAGTGTAAAGTGAGAGAAATTGGTTTTGATTTAACGAAACAAGCTTGGTGGTATTTGCACAAGTTTGTTTATTCATAAAAAGCAATGGGCTATGTAAGGAGCTTGTGAGGAAGGTCAGAAGGATTGATATTTGTGAGTACGATTAAGTTCGTAAAACATTTCAGTAAATTTATAGTTTATTCAAAGTATTTTTGCAATTTAGAAACTTTACAGATATTTATCACATGAAGTAGGTTTATAATAATATGCAGAACATGTATCGAGTTAGTTACAATGCAGTAAATATATAAACTTTAAGAAAGGGTTATGATACGGACACGGTTTAGTTATAATTCACTGACAAAGTGTACAAAAAGTGCAGGAGAAGTGGTAGTGCATTGTAAACATTAATTAGAACATGAACAACATTTCTACATTGAGATATTTAACATAAAAATACATTTGGTGTACAAAATCTACATAAATGTGTTAAACAATATGGATTTCTGAATTGACAAAGTTTTAGACTATACAGTGAAAGTAAACAGTATTGATGTTAAAGACAATTACAACATCATAAAATAATATTTCAAGTAATTTGGACGTTGTAAACGCAAGTTATGAGTAAAATTGCAATAAATTAGGTTAAGTATTAATTTTAAGAATTTTGCAAATTTATAGTTTTTGTAGGATAATTTAAGCTTAAAATAAATTATAAGAGTAATACATAGAAGGTTTCCCTCGTTTTCATAAAGAAATTTACAATTTACAAGGTATATGAACATAAAATTAGAAAAGTGGGGTTAAGTACCTAAAATTCTAATATTAAAAAGGAATTTCTGTTAAACTTAAGTTATATGATTTAAAATAAATGTTTTCTGATACAGTTTTTCGTGTAGATTACGAATATGTAATTAGTTTAGGTGTAAAATATACAATTTCTTAGATATAAGTAAAATTAGATTATAAATTGTCAAATTGCACAGTGTCGAAGCAAACTAGGGCTTGCTAGGTATCGTGTTATGCCCTGATTCCGAATCTGTTTTCAAAAAGTAAATCCGACTTATTTTAAGGAAGTTATAGCATAATTTGTATTTTAGTTAAGTTAACAATTTTGTTTAGACCAATCAGATGCTTGGATACTTTGTGTGTATAGTACAGAAAAAGTTGAAATTTTGGTAGCTAACAGAAAGTATAAAAGGAACTGCTCCTGATTTCTCGCTCTCTTACAATTCCTAATTTTTATGACTAACAAGTAAAAGTGTTAATAGTGTTGGTGTTAACATGTAAGTTTTAAGTTACGTTAATATTATCGAATTTGTGAAACGCGGTCAGTGAATAGTCGAGACCTCAGTAACAATTGTTTTTAACCTACGATTAAATTTAAAAATTAGGTTACCGATATAATTGTCGATTATAATAAATTTGTTTCGATTCAAATACGTGTTCAAATTTCGGTTGATGTGTTTTTATTTTTTGTCAATAAAATGATTCAGTACTCTGGATTTGATGTTTATTTTTTTTTGAAGCGACGCATAGTTATTAACAAATTAAATTCCATAACGGGATCTAAAACAAAAGTTAAAATTTATATGAACATAAAATATAATTTTAAAATCGAAAAATTTTGTAAACATCTATAACAACATATAAATAATATACGATTTAGAAACACAGTGCTTAATTGAAACTATATAAGCAATATTACGTAACATCACAATTACCATGAAGAAAAGTCGTTCATCAACAATTTGGAATTGGATGAAGTAAGGAAATCTATGCAGCACCAGTATGAACAACAGAATAGTATCGGCTATACATGGGAAGTAGCCTATCCATGATATTAATATGGAACCAGCCAAATGAAAACATCTTTGGGAATATGCAGATACACATGTGAGTGAAATTTTATTATCATAACCCATTAAATCGTTTTGATTATTCGTTTGATTTCCTGTATTTATGTGTTTATTGATTATATGTGTAAATGATTGTGCGACAACATGGTATAAATATCTGTAAGGTAAATGAACCAGTGTTATTATCAACTTTTCAATTTTAATAATTGAACTTACTGATTTAAGATCTGTTATTGACATTTTTCACAGGCTGCATTTTAATTCATTTAGGACGCTACGCGTGCGTGATTATGCAGGTTCAACTAAGGCCTGTTTCACATACCATCCAATTATTATAATTTGCAATTTATTTCACAAAGAACATTTCTATATTAAAAGTAAAATTTTTCATGATTTCACGATTACATTTAAACGCAATCAAAATTATATCAAAGGTTAAATTATGTTTATTTTATTTTCCAACAATAAGCGATAAATCTAAATGAACTCTATCCCTATTTGAGAGATTATGAGCTAGTCCGGTGCAACAACGATAGTAATTACTCAACAAATAAAATACAATTAATAAGCTATTGTATTCTATTCCCATTTGAGACATTAATTACAATTATACATTATCAATTACAATTATATTTAATAGTACAATATATATATATATATATATATATATATATATATATATATATATATATATATATTAGGAATAAAATATTGCTACAACTTATTAACTAAGATTTCGTGCGACACACAACACGTCTGACTCTAAGCGTGTTCACTTACTCACAGCTAAAACAACTAGTTTGCCTTTTCTAAAACCGAATTAACATTCGCAGAACAAGTGTAGTATAACGTTTTTTTGTTATTTGATATCACTTTTGATACTTTTAAAACATATGGACATTTTTTAGTTGCTATACACAAATTAATTAACTTTGTTAACGGTGTACTATCACATGTTTCAACGATTTAACCAACTTTACATTCATTTAGTGTGGATCTTTACTAGCACTATTTCTAAATTGTATGTGGAAACAATCTAGAGGATTTATCATACTAGGTTCGATACTGTTTACAGTGTGGTCTCCACTACCCCACCAAGGAAACTACCGAAATCAAGCATGTGCTGGTCTGTAGCTTTGTAGCACTATTGCCTTATTATTTGCAACGTTGCTTCAGCTTTATTATTAAAGTTTTAATTGCTAGTCTTTTGATTGTTTTTTTTTTCTTTAGTTAATTGTTTCTTGTAAATACCTTTGTATTTCATGAATATTTCCTTATTATTACTCCAAGTATTAGCTTTATACACATCCTTTAGTAGGTGAATTTTCTCACGAAGTTGCGTAAGTCTAACGTTAAAATAGATTGATTTTGTGCGAGTAGGCAGTAATTTAGATTTTAATGGAAAAACATCATTAATTGTATCAGAAAGCATAGTTATAAACTTATTAAATATGTTTTCCGGGTCTATGTGTTTATGATTTATAAAATTCCAATTTTTATACTCTAATTCATCATACATCCTCTTAGCTTTGTGAGGTATAAAATTTATCCTTTTGCTATTATTGCTACTATGAACGTTTTTAAAGTGAAATAAATGGCCATACGATTGTTTTACATTAAAGTCAGTAGTTATCAATATGGGTTTTAGGAAATTTAAGGATTTTAATGTCTAGAAACACCTCAAAGTTGCCACTGGGTGATCGGTATACTGATCCAAGGACGTACACTGATATTTTTTTTAAATAAAATGTACACCGCACCTTAACCAGTGTTCATTTTTAAGTAAAGGTCCTAGTTGTGCTCGTGCGCCAGCGATTCAATTTCAAGATATTTATTACGCAAGCTTAGAATGTCTCGTTGTCGACAGTGGGTAGACCTTTGATTTTATTAGAGAATGAAATCAAATCAGATCAAATTTGCTTCTTCAATCATTTGATTACAGTTTTATTTGAATCATTTACAATTATTGATAATGTAAGTTTAAAAAATGTATTAATTTATGTTTGAAAAAAAACACAAAAGTTTGGTTGTATTTAGGTCGTTTACTTCCACAGCATCGTGGGCAAGACTTGCAGATGGGTGGGTTGAGGTCTTTTGGAAGCTTATGGGCGGTTGGTTTCTCGAAACACCAATAGAACTGCGGGATTCTGGGCATTAACAAATCTGTTTGTGAATATTACCTGTAATTAAACATAAAAGATTATTAGTATGATCAATTTAGTGGATTTAAATTAGTGTCGTTTAGATTTTGTAGATATTGTTGTCTGTGTTATCGTATTGTGAATGGTGTTGAGTGTAAGAGTTCTTCAAAATCCTCAGGTAGATCATCTAGGAGTTGGGTTAGGACAGCAGGAGGAAGATTAAATTTATTTCTAGGTCTATGGTAGAGGAATCTATGTCTGGGGGATCATTGATGGCTGTAAGAAAGATTTCTGCCGTATTTGCGTTGTTTATCCAATACTCGGTGGTAAGTGTATTGATTTGGAGTTATTAGTATATAAGTGATAGGTGTAATTTGAGCGTGTTCGATTGTACGTGCGCTTAGTTATGTATAATGTAGTCGGTATGTTTCGTAGAATTCGGCGTTCGCCAGATGTAAGGAATTGTAAGTGTTTACGGTTAGAGGTTAGAGATTACGTACTGTAATCGACACGAAGGCGAATAATGGTTTTACGAGTGTTGGAGAGTATCAGACTTACAATACGTAGTCGACCCCATAGGGAGCTTAAGAAATCTATTGAAAGGTAAGCAGGGCTATAAATAAAAGGTGTAAGTTACTACTCAATCCTCTTGAAGATTAACATTTGCCTCTCTGGGCAGATGAAAACGAGGGCGTGGATAACAGTTCGGATGAAGACCCTTCAGAGGTGTTCGATTAAGGAACTTCTGCACGGCTTACGAAATATTGGGATAGACTAGTCTAGATCCCCGCTTTCACTCTCACTGCACAGTTTAGTAGGTAGGAACATATTAGTTTAAAAATACGGAAAGCCTCAGGAGTGAGTTTTTTATTCCTAATATGTACATATATATATATATATATATATATATATATATATATATATATATATATATATATATATATATATATATATTATATACCACCAAAACATAATAATATTGAATTGGTATATAAAACCAACGAATTCGTGTAAAAACAAATTATTACTCGTCACATCCATATAACGTGATAGTTAACCTAATGTATGCTTTAAAAAATAGCATAATTAAAATTTGTCATGCTCCGTTAATAAATGTGTAGGTAGCGGACCGCGAAAATTTTATTATTGTAATAAATGTTTGTCAAATCGCCATTGTTACCTCGATAGAAATGATAATTAGTAGATTTTTAATATCGTAATGATACGTCGTAACTTGCTAATATTTTCGGGATATTTTATTTAATGTATTTTTAGGTAAGAAATGTGGGAAGGTATGTAATTGATATTTGAGTAAAGGTTGAACAGAAAAAAGGAAACCTATATTAGGGTAGAGAAACAGGTGTGCTGCCGAAACTGGCGTGACGAATTGTTGAAAATTTCTATACGTGCGCTCTTGATGTAAAATGTCACTAGTCGGTAATTAATTATTAACGGTACACACTATAATCAAAAACGTCTTTGTTTGGTACTTGGAAACTCGAGATCTAAATGTAGGGTTTGTTACGGACGAATGCATATTTTTAAAATTAAGATGTGCAATATTAATATGAAACTGTTCCAACGTAAATTAATGTTTCTTGTTTTTTTATCATTTTGCAAAGACGGGGGTTGGTTTTCGGATTTAGTGGAAACCAAAGAGGAAGGCAGTTGCGGTTGAAATTTTGATTGAGCCGGACGCTTTGATTGTTTTTTTTTAGAAATTCCCATTGTAAACAGTTTGTCTTTAAAATATTTTGTGCGTGTACATTTTCTTTTGGATTAGCCAACACTAATTTATCTTTTCTTTCGGGGGTTAGTTGTAATGTGGTTTTCAAATATTAATCTATAAATAAGTCACCCATTTGAAGTTAAACCGCGTATGTTAACGATTTGTGTCTGTGATCAATTAAAAGAATGTATTCAAGTGGAAGTAGGTATTTTTAGATAAATTATAGTTCTACGAGCCTAAATAACCTATTAAAAATCGAGGATTGCCTTGCAAAGGTACCTTATTCGCACGCGGGCTCATTAAGCTGAAATCTGCTAAAATAAAAGACCATCATGTATTTGTCTTAATTAGCATTGTTGTTTGTTGCTCATATTTATATTTGTGTAGAGATGGGCTGGCGAACGGGTACATGATACCGCTTTGGTTATTAATTGTAAAAGGCAATTGCTAAGCGGGTACGCACTCCCGTATCCAGATAACCATTAAACACCTCGAATTTTATTTTGATTGTTGTATAGATAAATGTGTAACCTGAGAAGGGGCACTGTATTTTCTAACGCACTCAAACTTATATATCGGTCAAGATATTATGATCTATTTATAACTTAACCTTGTAAGGCTTTGTTTTAATGAGTTTTTTTGTGTCAGTTTGTTAAGTAGAATTGTTTACGAACAAATTTCTCTTTATATATAATTTACTGCGATTTGACTTATGTACTTTGTGCTTTAGTAGTTACTAAACAATTGTGTACGTATAAATTCATTGTCTATTTTCTTTTGCCCTTACCTTTACTTTACTAACACCAGCGCAATTTTACTGTTGTTGTATTTTATATGTACCGTAGTTTGCCTTATTATTGTATGTGCTTATTTACTTAAAGACTGGTATGATTGGTTTTAAAGGGCCACATGTTCTGTATGACGATTTTTATTCTAATTTCTGATTTATAACACGATTGTGGGTGTAACTACATGTTTTTTTTATTGTGTTTATGTGTAACTAAATGACTTTTTATTAATTTTTCTCTTAATGTTATAATTTCGTACGCATTTTAACCTGATTTAATGGTACATTGTTATATATTTAACTCTTTCATAGTTTTTTTGTGTTATTCGATTTATTAATGTACTTGTGCAATTACATATTTATGAATAAAGTGGGTTGTATTGGTGGTTTTCTCCCACAATAGTACATTAACGGGCTGAACCACCATTGCGCAAAGCTCGTTAATTTTAATCTGAGTAGTTTCATCGTTTACCTGCCCCACATAATGCAACACTTCCCTCATCCAGCCTATCTCAGTCAAATAGCATAACGTACTTACCACTAGACGGCCACTTCGTTTGATCAGATTTGAGGTTTACGAGTAATCAAATATCAGACTTGTAAATAAATTCTAATGTTTTAATTATTGCCAGGAAAGTCAAAGTAAGGAAAGCAATTAATTTGAGTAATAGTAATATTATTGTCAGTAAGGTCAAAATAAATCACTTAGAAATTGTTTTGCAAATAAGTTCAAATTACAATTTTCAAGATAGGGTACCTGGGGGATGCTACAAATGATACAGTGGTTTATAATATATGCATTATCCGCCAATTATTATCGTACTTCATTACGTACTAGGTTACTTTTTAATACACCAAATTCTAATAACTCTATTAATGTATCGACTAATTTAAATGATGCAATACCAAATTTATTCCCGAATTAACTCCTACATTAACAAAAGTTTTTATAAATGAACAAAATTTAAATATAGCACGACAAAAATACTTTATAGAAATTAAAAGATATAGATTCAGTATAATTCTCTTGTAATATTGTATACAAAATTCCTTGGCTTGGCTATAAGTAAAAATAAAAATTTAGTAAAACAAAAACGTAAAAGTGGAAGTAATTTGGAGCAAGAGAAAACAGTATATGAACCGCAAAAAAATACCGGTTTCTGCTTTTAATTAATTAAATATTAAATACTAAAGTACTTCAACACCATTGTACCTTTTACAGAAAAGAAAGTTATTGTTAATGGACGTTGATTCATTTTTGATTGCAACTTAAGCTTACTATCGTTTTTACAAATAATAAGTACTTTTGTTTAATTTTTCAACTTAATTGTTAAAATTTATGCGAAGAACAAATCTTAATGTCTACCACCTTTTACTTTTCTAATCATAACGCACTCATAGAATATACATATTACATGAGTTTGCTGTATTACATTTCAAGTCTGCCAATAACATAAAATTATTTATACGTAAAAAGTTCTGTTACTCGCTAATAAAACAATTTCTCTAAACTTATGGTGAAATCAAGTAAAGAATCAAGGATCGACGATATAATATTGAAGTATATATGTAACAAATGATTTAAGCAATTCCTTAAATTTTTTAGTTTGAAATGTGGCGACATTAGATCGTTTGCACCAGCCATTATGACAGCACAGTCATTACAACTAGATTGTTTAGCCACGTTTTTTATGTCATTCACCACACAGTTAATCTTAGCATCCAGCTTAGGAACAGATTTTGCTTGAAAGTTTTGTGAACAGTTTATGGTTTTACTGAGCCTTCGACCTCGACTGTCAGCCAAAATGCATATTTTGTATTGGAATGTAATGAATTGCTATGGCACGATTCACCTACAGTCTTAGCTGATTGAATTACTAATTACTTTTTACTCAAATAAAATTAAATTTTCCTATTTCATACATTTTGAGACTTCAAGTAATTCTCAAAGCTATTAGTATTTACTGAAGACGATAACTGTAATACTTATCAAAACAGTTACATAAATATCAAATACACGATTTAATATGCAGAGGATAAATAGGAAAGAGTAACGTGTTTCATTTTTACCCCAAGGGTGAAGACGGGTTGTTTAAGCTTCTCAAGCTCTTTCAACGTACATCATTTCATGAGGTATGTATACATGGTGTGATTAAGCATCGAGGTGGTTAGAATCGGATTGTATGGAATGGAGTTAGGGTTCTGAGCGGGAAGTTACTAGCCCCGCATTCGCCCACATAGCTGCGCATGATGTTTATATACGCAGTGATCATGTCGCTATATCTGTATGAGGAAAACGCCCTGAAAAATTCTCGTAAAGAATAGACGATAAAAGGAATCCTTTAATGAAAAATTTTAAATCTGCAAGAAACTTCGGCTAATGATTAACCATAAAGACAAATAATGAGTATTTTCTAAACCATAAATATGTGATAAAACAACGGTTGACACAATAACAGTGAAATATCCAAAGTAAAGGTAAGCGTTTAATCTTAAATCGGCTAAGGAAAATATAGGGTGGTGCCTCTTATTTAAAGCATACCTGGGTACCATTAGCTAAACGCAAAAATCTTTGTTTGACAGTTGTCATTCTAATTGTTTAATTTAATTAAGATTTTTAATTTTTGTTATTCGGGAAAATCACTCTCGATTCAAAGGAACTAAAAAATATTTTGGGCTAATTAAAAATAAAAAATAAAAATATTTGTTTTAATAGAAACGACGAAACATCCACATACACGCACGTACCTACGCACGTGAGCACAAACGCACGCACGCACACACACACGCGCACACACGCACACTCAACCACACATTCACCCACACACGCGCACGCACGCACGCAAAAACACACATACACACACAGGAACACATACACACACACACACACTCACGCACACTTGCACACACACAAACACGCACACACAAACACGCATGCTTACTGTGTTGTTGATTTAAAAAAGGTACTTAACATGTTACACATTTTTTATATTTTGTTATCCGATTTCAAAATCTAAAATGGAAGGTATTTTTTCTAACATAACTTGCATAAGGTCCGTTACATTCTAACACCAGCAGATCTGCAACAAAGTATAAAACTTTGAACAGTGGCTCTTTTAAAAGAAATCACCATATATATATATATATATATATATATATATATATATATATATATATATACTGAAAGACAAAGAAGTGGTCACCCTTAATAAAATCAAAATGAAGATAGATTCTATTGGCCGAGAAAAAGTTACTTCACGCAGAGATGACCGTTTTGTTACTCTGCAAGTGTTACGAAGCCGACATTCAACTGCTGTTGTTGTAAGAAATCGTCTCCAACAGGTGATAAATGTCAACGTTAGTGTGAATACTGTTAGACGAGGCCTCAATAAAGCAGGAATGAAAGCCAGGACCTGCCATTGGTCTTGACCTTCAACCCAGACATCGTAGAAGTCGACTGAATTTTGCTTGTCTCCATTCTCACTGGACTATTGAAGAATGCAAAGGAACTCTCTTTATCGAAGAATTGAGATTCTGCTTAAGTTTGGCGATGGGCGGGAAAGGGTCTGGAGACGCACCAACGAAAAATTTTCTGAAGCCACGATGTCCCAAAGAAGAAGTTTTGGAGGAGGAGGAGTTGTGGTTTGGGCTGACATTTCCTTTGATGCTCGCACTGAGCTTATTACATTGATGATTCTTTGACTACACAGGTATATTAAAGCACTGCTAGCATATGCTGTAGATCCTTTTGCTCCAGTTATAGGAGA
This sequence comes from Vesta saturnalis, assembly GCA_036346205.1. Lineage (NCBI taxonomy): Eukaryota > Metazoa > Arthropoda > Insecta > Coleoptera > Lampyridae > Vesta > Vesta saturnalis. The sequence continues at coordinate 480,482 of JARFJB010002299.1, read as the reverse complement.
CTATTTTTTGGTAATTCAAGACCATGCAAGACCTCACGACGCAAGAATTGTGGCTGAATATATTGAAGTAGTAGCCATTAACACACTGGACTGGCTAGCTTGCAGTCAGATATGACCATCATTAAATATCTCTGGGATGAACTTCTGTGTAGGGGTAGAGGTCGAATGGTTCAACCACTGCAAGAGGTTTATGAGAACATTTCGCAAGGGTATGTACAAAGTTTGTTTCGATCCTTACCGAAGCGCATACAAGTATTAATTAACGTTAGGGGAGGAAATGCTCTATATTAAAACCTTATGTTAAAACATACCAATTTTTTTTCATTATTTACGAAATTGTTCAGCAAGTTCTTTATTACATATTTTCTACTTAACGTAATTTGTAACCCAATAAATCCTGTAAAATCTAAAATAATATGCAAAACTAGTTGAAGGCGCTTGTTTTATTCACTGTGGAAACCGGCAGGTTAAATGGTTGCTGTTTTATCTTAAAATATATGGGGTGGCCACTTTTTTGGCTTTCAGTATATATATATATATATATATATATATATATATATATATATATATATATATATATATATATCATATATATATATATATACATACAGGGTGGCCAAACGACGAGGGGGTACAAAGACAAAATAAGTTAGAGAAATGATTTTTGGACCACGGGTAGATATCAATAAGTACTACGTTTTAAAAATATGTTTGATCATACAGGGTGTTTCATGTTGCTGAAGCAAACTAACTCATATGTTTTTTAATGAAACACCCTGTATACTATAACATTTTTGGAAAGCGCATAAAATACGATTTCATTTGGTACCAAATTGTATATTTTTTGGTTTTAGAGATATTCGATTGTGTTTCGAAAAAATTATCCCACTTGCGGTGACAAGGACAACATTTTTGGTGGTCCTGTAGTATTTTGAAATACCTTAATTTTCAGATTTTTCAAATAATGTACAGGGCGTGTCACTGTTTGTAAAAACAACATTTTTTAATTTACTTAAATGGCACCCCCGCATGATGTTTGTGTCATTCGATGCTTTGTTTGATATTCTTTCTTTTGCATCAAGCATTATACCTGAAATTGATCATTTTCAAAATATTTTCAGTTTATTTGTGACATTTCGATCGTAATTCAAAATGACTAAAAATATGGGTATTAAGTTGGCCATGGGGTTATAGTTTCTTACTAAAAAAATTTTCAAGCAAAAACAATAGTTAATACAACAATTACAAATGGATTTAATGAATTATTTTAAATTTAGTCTTTTAGTAATTGTAAACGTATAAAGATGGTCATAGAATTGTAGTTTCATGCTAAAGAATTTTTAATCAAGTGGTATTAATTTAAAAAAAAAAACTTTGGCGTTCTTAAATATCTATCACTTACAAAGTTTTGAGATATTCTCAATTGTACTGTAAAAATTCGAATATTCGAAAGTATTTATAATTTATTTTTTTATCTATTGGCATTACCAAATTTGTCTTAATATTGTAAATTAACTATGCATTGTTTTCGGTAAATTAGGCTGGTAAAAATAATTGTAAATATGTATTATTTTTATATGCAATGCTGTGTAATAAAATTAACAAATACTAATCACAATAAAACAAGAACAATAAAATGAAAAAGAACAAGTACCAAAAATCAATTTCTCATTCAATGTTCGAATGTTCTTGGTTCAACTTCAATGCATTTGTTAGCATTTCGCACAAAATTATTTTACACTAACTCTAATATCGGCCAAGTGATATTTTGAATATCGTTTCTGATTCTTTCCTTCATATTTTCTGGTGTGGTTAGAATGTCTTGATACACATTATCTTTTATGTAACCGCACAAAAACAAATCGAGTGGGGTCAGATCAGGTGACCTCGGTGGCCTTCTCGATTTTCTGATTTTCTTTCCAGTGATTTAAAAATGTTCGTACTTCTCGATGGTAGTGGGCAGGTGGACCATCATGCTGGAACCACATATTTCCATAAACTGCTTCATTAATACTTTGAAGAAAGTTAGGTAGCACACCTCTTAAAAAATTTAAATACACCCCGCCGGCTAGAGTATCTTCAAAAGAATAAGGACCTATAACATGGGACCCAATAATATTATAATTATATTTTTCACCCTAGGTTTTTCTATATCAGTCATATGTGATATTTGTGAAGTAGTTACATGAGGATTTTCTTGGATTGCAAATAAAACTGTAAGTTGGTTTCATCATTTGTCACTGCTTTATTAGCTCCTTTCCGATTTCTTTTAAATTAAACACTACCTGTTTCTTCAAATCTTTGTAAAAGATTTTGAAACGCCTTAAGTACCAGCTTTTTTTCAGCATCGGAATATTTTTATTAATAAATTCTACTTGTCAGTAAGCACTAAAAAGCATTAAAACCATTTCTTGAATATTTAGAGTCATTTTTAACACTCTGAAGAAATTAATACACTAATTAAGTTTAAACTGAATAGAACTAATTGTTACAAACAGTTTTTCTTTTTTCAGCCCAATATTGTCATCGCACTCTTCTTTTTTAATTGCGAGTTTAAACATTAATTCAAAATAGTCTTTGTTATTTGATCAGTAACCAATTTAAATTTATAAAAGACGTAGAAATTCGAAAAGTTGATTTGAACATAATCAAATTGAGTACTTCAGAAATTTTACTAAGGACTGATTTAAACTTAGAAATTTCATTAAGGATTGATTTAAATTTGCCTTGAACGAAACGGTGATTGAAAATTAAGATATTTCAAAAAACTACAGGACACCAAAAATTTTTTGTAATTTCAAAACAAACAAGTCGCCTAAAAAATTAGTGGCGACGACCACAAGCGGGATAATTTGGTATCAAATGAAAGCGTATTTTATGGGCTTATGTGTTTCATTTAAAAAGTATAAGTTTAGTTTGCTGCAATAACATGAAGCGCCCTGTATGATGAAAAATAGTTTTAAAATGTAGTGCCGGTTGATATCTACCCCTTGTCCAAAAATCATTTCTCGAACTTATTTCGTCTTTATACAACCATACCCCCCTCCTCGTTTGGCCACCCTGTACATACAGGGTGTCACATAATAACTATTCCTAATTTTCAGAAATGATAGAGGACACTTAAAGAAACATTTTTTTTATTAATAAATTAGTGTCCAGAAATTTCTTAGTATCGAGGGGAACTAAAAATATTTAAAAAAATCTCAATTACAAAAAAAAATATTTTTACATTATAGGAATTGTTCGACGTTATGACCACCATTTTCGATATACAAGTTATAACGATGTGTAATCGACTGCCGAATTCCTTGAAATAACTGCGGACGTTCACTAATATCGTCAAACGCCAGAATAATTCGAGACACTAAGTCTTCTTCTGTATTAATGGCTGTCTTATAAACCGGTATTTTAATATGACCCCAAACACAAAAATTAACTGGAGTTATATCTGGTGAACGTGCAGACCCAGAAATCGGCTCACCTCTTCCGATCCATCCATTTGGAAATTGTGCATTTTGATAATTTCGGCAATTTAATCCAAAGTGTGCTAGTGCACCATCATGCTGGAAAACAATATTTCTTAAAATATTAAGTGGGACATTTTCAAGCAATTCTGGTAGAGTATGCTCCAGAAAAATCCTATACACATAACCATCTAACCATGCAGGCAGTAAGTATGGTCGCTAATTGTCAACAATCCCAACCCACATATTAACCTGTGAATGGCGTGAGGATGTTCTTCGCTCCAAATTTAGCTATTGTGTATATTAAAATAGCCATCTCTTGTAAAACATGCCTCGTCTGTCCGTAACACACTCCGAGGAAATCTTGGCCCGTCCTTAATTTTATTTAAGTACCATTCGGCAAATGGTGACATTGAGGATGCTGTTTGCGCATAAATTCGCCTTGCTACTTTTTGGCATGACCGTAAGCTGCTATTTGTCAAATGATGTATTTTCAATCAATCACTAATTTATCTAATAAATACTCATTTGTGACACGTAAAATGACAATTAAAAACATTTATCTAACAAGGAATAATTTGAGACACACGTAAAATGATAACAACACCAACAACTGCTGCGAAAATAGTTGTTACACTTGATTTCCTTTAGTTTATTAATAAAAAATGTTTCTTTGTGTTCTCTATCATTTCTGAAAATCAGGAATAGTTATTGTGTGACACCTCATATATATATATATATATATATATATATATATATATATATATATATATATATATATATATATATATATATATATATATAATAATATATATATATCAAAATATAAATCAAACATACATTGCGTGATTGTTTTTATGTGGTGTAATTATGTTCCAATGGACAGGTTATTAGGAGCAAAATTGTATGTGTATTCAAAGCGTACATTGTAAATTTCTTGCAAGTTTTTTTATTACTTAGTAACATTCATTATTGTTGTTACGAAAATAAGTAAAATTTAATAACAGTGCAAAATAAAATCTTGTAGTTGAGAATTGTTTCAGTGATTTATGGTTTCTAAAACACCAAGTTTTTGCTATTTAAATCTCTATTTCGCCTTAAGGTGGACTAAGCATTTGGATAAAAAACATTCTTTTCCTTAGTAATTAGTTACATTATTGTTTTCTGTGCAGATTTTCTCATTTTCACAAAGTAAAAGCGAAAGAATCTTTAATAAAATGCCTCTCAACGGAATAAGTAGAATAAAATAAATTGAATTAAATTAATTAATTAAATGCATGTTTTTGTGTTCCTTACACGGATTATGCTCACAAAAAAAACCTCTTAAAGAAAATTATGAATATCACACTGAAATAAACTTTAATTACTCAATGTCTTTTTAATAAAAATTTATATTTTACGATAAAGAAATGCGTATTTAACTTTAACCATTATTCTTTTATTGAAAAAAAAGGTTACCTTATGATTAAAAATTAATACGTTTGTTGATTAATTATTAAAGAATGCGTTTTGTTCGTAACCAGTTACATTGTAATTTACTTAGGATATACAAAGAATGTCACTTTTTATTTTTGGCTTTTCTAAGCTGATTAATTGTTTGTAGATTATTGATTCATTTTTCTTTTATATTTTTAATTACTGGTCAATTTAGTTATTAGAGATTGGACAGAAATGCGTGCAATTATGTCATTAGTATGCAAATGTACACTTGATTATTGCACATAATTAAAATACTTATTTTTTGGATCTTTTAAATCGTGTATTTTTATATTTATATTTTATATAAATTTAAACGTTTTGATAGCAATTGTAGTTATCGTCCTAAGTAAATGGTAATATATTTAAAAATTACTTGAGACGTTAAAACAAATACATGACATACGAAAATTGTTAAAGGCTTTTTTCTATCGAATTTCCATGTTTTCATACAGGAAATTAGAGCTAGTTTCTTTCATTCGTCCGATCTGAATCCACTTGTATTGAAAATTTTATCTACACACCTACACACCTTTTGTAGA
>JARFJB010002299.1:437500-455000 GCA_036346205.1 Vesta saturnalis | reverse complement strand
TATTATACCTTATACCTTATACCTTATACCTTATATATACCTTATACCTTATACTTATACCTTATACCTATACCTTAACTTATACCAACTTATACCTACTATACCTTATACCTTATACTATACCTTATACCTTATACTTATACCTTATACTATACTTATACCTTATACCTTATACCTTATACACTTATACCTTATACCTTATATATACTTACTATACCTTATACAGACACAGACTATACAGACACGAACGACAAGATACGCACAGACCAGACCAGACCACGCACCAGACTAACCAGACACAGAACCTTTACAGACACTAACACAAACAGACACAGACACAGACACAGATACGACACAGACACAGGCACAGACCAGACCAGACCACCAGACACAGACACAGACACAGACACAGACACTACAGACCACACAGACACAGACACAGACACGACACGACACAGACACAGCACAGACACAGACCAGACAGCAGACACAGACACAGACACAGACACAGACACTAGACACAGACACTGACACAGACACAGACACAGACACAGACACAGACACGGACACGGACACGGACACAGACACAGTCACAGACACAAACACGGACACGGGCACAGGCACAGACACAGACACAGACACAGACACAGACACAGACACAGACAGACACAGACACAGACACAGACACAGACACAGACACAGACACAGGCACAGACACAGGCACAGGCACAGACACAGACACAGACACAGACACAGACACAGACACAGACACAGACACAGACACAGACACAGACACAGACACAGACACAGACACAGACACAGACACAGACACAGGTACAGACACAGACACAGACACAGACACAGTCACAGGTACAGGCACAGGCACAGACGCAGACGCAGACAAAGACACTGACACAGACACAGATACCAACACAGACACAGACACAGACACAGACACTGACACAGACACAGACACAGGCACAGACATAGACACACACACAGATACAGACACAGATACAGACACAAACACGGACACGGACACGGACACAGACACAGGCACAGGCACAGACACAGACACAGACAACACAGACACAGACACAGACACAGACACAGACACAGACACAGACACAGACACAGACACAGACACAGACACAGACACAGACACGGACACGGACACGGACACGGACACGGACACGGACACGGACACGGGCACAGCCACAGGCACAGACACAGACGCAGACACAGACACAGACATAGACACAGACACAGACATAGACACACGAATTCCAATAGTCAAATAAGATACTTCATCACTACCCGCAACTCAGTTTTCTCCCTTTGCTTTTAAAATCACACGAGACGTTCAGTTTGGCGTACCGTCAAAAACAAACTAATTGACACATCGCTCTATACAATCTGAATACAACCCTTTTTGTTCGTAAGTAGAACAACACCTACACTTACATCAACTAAAATCGTAATGTAGGGTCTTGCCATGTGTTGCTTTTCTTCCACCTGGACGGAAGCGTAACGTAAGGTGTCGTCGGCTTGCGTCACCGTTAAAGAGACCCAGTTCATTATGGATAAACCTCTAACCCACGACTACGTTAATAATTTACATTAACTTGTCGTAGTTTTTAATTGTAAGAATACACATTAAACCCTGCAGTTTATTTTTATTAAGTTTGTCTAGTTAGGCCTACGCAATAGTTAATAACGAATACTTTATCCTATATGTATATATATATATATACATATATATATATATATATATATATATATATATATTAACTGTAAGATTCTGGAGATAAGAATTTATTAAATTAAACTCTCTCGTTGTGTCTCTGCGGAAGAGACAAATAATCCGCCCGCGGCCTACATATAATCTCTATTCAAAATATCCTGAATCAATCTAAAGAGTACCCCGGGGTATCCGTCCTGAACATAAAACGTTTTCTTTATTAAAAATTAACATTCCGTTAACTCCGAGTACATTAATTAAACCACTTCCAAGCCACCATCCGCCAACTCGATCCTAAGATAATTAGTGCAGTATAGATATGTTGAATTACTCCTGATGAATTGTAGCAACCAAAATGCGTTAAAGGCTTCTTTAAACATCACGTAAATTGCTTTAAAGAAAATATTATTCACCTTAAAAAGTGACTGCCCTCTACCGGTTACGTTTTTATTTAAGTACTCTCTCATAGTGCCTATATTATAATGTTTGCCTGCTATTAATAATCAGTAAGCAACGCTGAAAAAACCCAGAATATCACTAGATTCCCGATGTTCTTGCGGAAATTATGATGGACTAGTTTGAGACAGTTTTTAAGTAAAAATTATAAAGGATAAGGCACATAAATGTAAATCCCATCTAATTGTTTATTCGCCAGTGTGTAGCTAATTTATATACTTACCAAACCAACCCTAATCTATGAAAAACTGAGCAAAATTCGTTTTGAGAAAAAAAGTAATTATCTTGTAGCAATATAAATGTCTTTCCAAAGGAAGGTAACCTACGTAGCACAACTCCTTTTCTATTTTAGGGGACCATGTACTAAAAATGCAGCAAAGAATATATTTCGACTAAATAATGAACAAAAAGAAATTGCAATGGTGGCTGCATCGTCTTATACAATATCCAATTCTTAGAAATCAGATTTTACTTTTAATAAAACATTTTCCTAGAAGTATAACATGAAAACATGAACGACGAAAGCAAAAAGAACGTAGTACAAATAATATTATACAAGTCATAAAGTAAACAAAAATGACCTGAGGCGTTTTACAAAATTGTATGTCGGCCGAAAGTTTTAACGTTTCTGCAATATCATCAGATTTAAAAAACCTAACGAACTAATGTATATTATAATTACAGATACTTACGTTTTGGGTTAATAATTTAAGCGTTTCGTGACAAATTTATAAAATACTAAGACGCAATGAATAAATCAGCAATTGAAGACTATTTTATTGCAGGCACAATAAATAGTTAAATATTAAAACATTAAATATTATTAAACCATTTTAAAAATGACATTTCAGAACACCCTCGAACGGACGAAGGCTAATAATGAATAATACCACAATAAAAAAACTAATTTAATAAGATGTGACCACATTATAACGTCGGTACAAAGTTGTGTAAAACTTTAACTTTAACATTATCAACCAAAAAAGACGCTATATCAATTAAATATTTAGTAAAATCATTACAAAACCAACAAAGAATTCATAGTTTTCTGTTGCTACCTCCAGGTTACAATCTTGAGTTAGTATCGGAAAATTATTACGATACATTGCAAACATGTATACGATTAATCTAATTTTAATTTTAACTGTACATGTTACATCATTGCAATGCTGTAATGACTAAATATATTTAAGTGGTAATGCATTTAGTTCGAGATCTAAGAAAAACACTTACGAAAGCTTATTATTAAGACGTACCATTCTTTTTTTTAATTATAAAATGCCAAAACCTATTTAATCGAAGATAGCTTCTCGTTGTAAACGAACATATGCAAAAATGAATTACATTTTATTAAATTGAATGACGCGATTAAAATTATTGAGCTACAGCTGACTTCTCAATTTACAACATCTCTGGTATATTTGAATAATCTTTACGTAATCTTAAATGCTCTTTAATCATTAGCACTAGTGATGTTATATTTCGTTTTAATTTAATTAAAATAATTAACGGTGTTTCATAGTAATACATACGTCAGGATTATTAATTAGTTCAAGACGAAGTTACTACTGTCAAGTCGTGGTTAAATTACTCAATTTATGTTAGCTATTTTCCAAAATTACATTACAGCGTGCTATAATAGTTCAATTTAAAACTGATATAAATCAACAGATTCCGTTAACATTGACCGTATCATTTACGGTTAATTGTGTATAGCAGCCATTCAGAATTATATAATAGTCACGTCATGTTTCGATTTAGAGCAAACTATTCATTGCGGATAATAAAAGTTGCATAGTCACCTGACAAAATTGTATATTACTGCTTGACATATGGCTTTATATTAGTTACACACATTATTTTATGTAACAATGAAAATGAATTGTGCGTTTATATATGAATTATTCAAAAGTATTTGAATCTTAATACTAGTTTCGTCTTAAACAAGTTACTTATTACTGCTTCAATCCATTGTCAACCAACGGCTTTTAATATTCCGTTGAAAGTAAGAGAGATGTTATTTCTTCCCGAAAAACGTGATCAATATATTCATTGACATCTTTTAAAGAGCAACGCAGAAACTGACCTTATTTCATATAAAGATTACGCATTTTTTAATAAAATGTACAGAATTTTCGATACGATGAAGTATTTTCCTATATAAGGTGTTTCTCAAGGTTATGTATAGCAGAACCTATTGCACTAACATAGAGCCTTAAAGGAACGTTTGGTTTGTGAATTTCTGGTAAATCATGTAGCTCAGGTGGAAAAACTTCAGACTAAGTTCATTTTGTTTTTGTTTCTTCAAAATAAGGACGTATTTAATCCAAATGAAACAGTGGTAATATTGGGAGAGATGAATGGATGGGTGAGGTACAGAGAAAAGATACTGAACGCGTTCTAGGAAAGTTCCGAGACCAAAGAGTCAATGAGAATGGAGAACGACTGGTGAACATCTGCGTGGAGAGAAACCTGTTTGTATCTAATACGTGGTTTAAATATAAAAATGTGCATATGTATATATGGCCAAGAGGCGAATCGAAAAGTATCATTGACTTGATAGTGTATGATGGACGACTTATAAACCGAGTGAAAGATACAAAAGTAATGCGCAGATCGGAGTGTGGGTCGGACCACTCTTAGGTTGTATCCAGAGTGTGTTTAGGACAAAAATGGGTCTGGAGAAGGCAAGTTAACGTAGTGCAAACGTCCAGAATTAGAGTAGACAAACTAGCAGATAATAGTGCGAGAATGAAATACGCAGATGCTGTGAGTAAAGAGTTGAATGTGAATGAAACTGTGGAATGAAAAAATAAAGGTCACTGGCTTTGAAAGTGCATGGATAAGCTTGAAAAACTGTGTTGTCAATTGTGCCGAGCAGATGTGTGGAAGAGCGACTGTAGGTAGACAGAAAAATGTGCTTGGTGGAATGAATCGGTAAAATAGGTAGTATGTAAGAAAAAAACGTACATGGTAATGATTGCTGAAAAAAATGAGACTGAGAAAAATCGATTGTATAAGGTGTACAGATTAAGAAACAAAGAAGCGAAGGAAGCAATGAAAGTAAGTAAAGAGGAAGTGATGGCTGTGGAAGGAGAGAAAAGCAGAATGATTTTGAAGGAAACAAAAAACTCTTCTGGAAATGAGTCGAAAATATAAAACGTGGCCCAAAACAGAACGCTGCAGGAGTATGAATACGAGCAACGAAAAGGTATGGGACGATCGTGAAGTGAGGAAATGCTGGCAAGAATATTTTGGAAAGCTGTGCAGTAGAGAGGAAAATAATACTGATGGCTTAAATAAGGAGAATGTAGAAATGGTGAATGAGACTGAAACGGATATTGGGATAAATGAGGTAGAGAAGACGGTGGGAAGGTTCAAAGCGGTAAAGGAGCAGGCGTAGATAAAATCACTGGTGCAATGCTAAAGTATGGAGGTGAAAAGCTTGTATGAAGATTGTGTGAATTTTTCAATATATGCCTCAAGTGTAGGAAAGTTCCGATTGGAAGATCGCGATTATTGTATCAAGGTAAGAGGAATAAGAGGGATTGCAAGATCTATAGAGGAATAAGTTTGCTCAGTGTACCTGGTAAAGTATTTAGAGGAATACTGATTGATAGAGTACGAGAAACTACACAAACTAAGATTTTGGACGTGCAGGTAGGCTACATGCCAGAGAGAGGTTGTGTTGTTCAGATGATTGCCCTCCAGCAGGTGATCGAAAAGTGTTTAAGTGTAAAAAGAAAGCTGTACTGTGCGTTTGTATATCTGGAGAAAGAGGACAGAGCGAATAGGGAGAACCTGTGGGAAATATTAAATGAATATGGCGTAAGTAATAAGAATAAGAACAGTATAGAACGGTCGCCGGTCATGTGTTACGGTGAGTGAATACTTTAATATTAAGCAAGGAGTGCCACAATACTGTGTGATGTCACCCTGGTTGTTCAATGTATACATGGATAAATTAAATGTGTTAGGCAAACATGCACGGATACAAATGGTGTAATTTTAACTCCTCATCAGCCTTCGGCTTATTCAAAGGGTTAAGGTCTAATGTTCACGTAGTACAATTAACGATAGAGGACATAGTGGTAACTTTTAATACTTAATTGTACTAAACAGTAAAAAGATGAAGTTACGTAAATCATGTCTAGATGCTACTGTAATTGTACCGTTTACTTTATGATGTTATACAATGAATTCTGGTGTAAACTCTATAAAGGTATTAAGAGCTTTTTACTACGTGAGAAAATAAGATACGTCTAAGTTGTTTTGAACCAAATATTGCTTGTTTGAGAGGATTTCCGATTTCATTTAACTTTATATAATTAGATTAAATTTTTTTAAATTTATACATTGACTTTTGGAGTTAGATCGTTCTTAACAAAGTCCATTATACATAATTGCATAGGGATGTGTCTAGAAAATCTCGGTAGAATTAAACAATGTTAAGTCTACAGAATAATTAAAGGCAATTTGATCAAAATTATGTATCAAAGTCCTCTAGAGCACAACATACAAAGATTGCCTAGCTAAAATTCATGGAAAGCGAGTTTCACGTGGGTAAGTGTTATTGTCCTTTAAATAGTAAACGTTTTGTTATGCATTGTTATTTATGTCTTTGGATATGAACAAGGATGTATTTACATTAATTTAATTTAAAGACTTTAATTTTAAATAAAAACAAAAGAACATTGTAAACCACTTTTGTATGCCTACATGCATGCTTCTTTGTAAGATGGTTATTGATTGTTAGAAATTTAATTCCGTGCTTTGTACGTTTTGCTTGGTTTTTATAGAAAGCGGTTTCTTAACTGTTATTAAATAAAGTGCTAGCTGTAAATGAACGTGTAATAATTCTTATACTACAGAAGAGTAAGATTTAAGACCTTTACTTGTTAAGAGTAATGCATATTCCTTTTATAAACATCCCACAAAGAAGTGAAAAATTCATTGCCATAAAGTTAAATTAAACAAAAAAATAAAAACGGCCGTCGGTCATATTTTCAGATCAGATTATAGTACAGCTTCGGGAAAAATTTGTATAACAAGAGTGGCCTGGAGAAACAACTGGAAATTATTTATAGAATTGTTGGTCCACCGCTAGAGGGCGTAATTGAATACCAACATTTTAAAAAGCCAAATTTTATAAAATTTGCCTAATTAAAGGGCATTATAAATACGATAATCGGGTTCTACGTAAAATTCTGCGTACTTTTTATTAAATAAGTTTTAGTCCATCTTTTAAATAAGAGGTGGGCGAGAGTGGGAACCTAATTATGAAAAAATACCTGTAAGTCCAGTTCTGCTTAATCGATATTCGCAAACTTACTATTGTTGAAAAAAGCTCTTTCCACCAATGTAAGTATTATATACTCAAGCAACTTAATAAGTAACGTGCAGATTAGAGAGCGGTATTTTTTTTTAGAAATCTAGTTCTCTTTGGAAAATATTAAATGAAAGCATGCTATTTTAACAATGGATCATGAAAGTAGACCAAATTTGCAACAAAATGACGAAAACCGCATGTGGATACCTTTTTTCTACCCCGAGATATCTTAAGCAACGTGTCAAACCTCAATTAGGCTGATTAAATTTCGCTATACAAAATTAAAGTATCAGTAAAACTTGCAATTTGATAACTTTTATCAAACAATATATATTAGCAAACAAATTTTAAAAATATGATGTGTATTATATATTATAAAAATTGCTCAAGAATAACCATATTAAGTATATTTTAACAATCTTACAGTTACTCAGTAGTTAATATACTAAATAAATTACCAGTTGAAATCAAGTAAGCTATGATTAATACGAAACATATGCCAAACATTATTAGTCTTGTTGCAGTTGTTAATACATCCAGGTAATCATTTTCGATATCATATTTAGAAATATATGATTCTTACAAATGAAGAAGCTTTTGACATGTTGGCTGTTTATTTCTAATGCATGAGAAATGCAACTGTTGCTTCCAAGTTACAGAGTTTATGCGCTGCAGTAACCAAACAAGACATCACAGCAACAGAGTTTTTCTTCGAATCACTCAACGTTTGCGTACTACAGGAAGTGTTCATCTTCCTGTGTATGGAAAATGCGGTAGAGATTTATTAATATTTTTCGCGTGCGCAATCTTTTCAATTATATCTAAGTAAATGTCACTCATAATTAATTTGTGATAAAATGTTTAGTTTATTGAGTGTTTAATGTGGTCTACCATTTTTGTCCAGCTATATTAATAAAACATCAAATAAGTTCAGTTCAATAATTACTTAAAAAATAAATTTTACTTAGAAAATCCACTATAACAATATCATAAATAACTATTACTACCAAAATTGCATTATTGGTATCAAATAATTAAATATAAAATAATGAGATACCAGGCGAAAAACTTTCGTAAAAGCACTACACGAGTTAAAGCACTTGAAGACTTTTTTCGCTTGTTAACAACGAAATATTTTTATTTTAGATTGCACCCATATCACATAGTCCTAAACCAAGGTTTAAATGCTGGAGATTTCTATAACAGACTGAATTATTGTAACTGGCTAATAAATATGATGGAAAATCCTGAAATACTTTCACATATTATGTGGTCAGATGAAGCAACATTTCGGAGTGATAGTAGTGTAAATCGCCATAACATGCACTATTGGTCAGACACAAATCCACACTGGATGCGGGAGGACCAACATCAGGGTCGTTGGTCTGTAAGTGTGGTGCGGCATTCTTGGTAGACAAATAATTGGACCATATTTTTTAATGAAAGTCTTAATGGGGGAAAGGTATTTAGATTATTTAACAAACACATTGCCACTTCGTTTAGAAGACGTACGATTGGCAATTCGTCGTGATATTTTCCTCCAACATGATGGGTGCCCGGCACATTACTCTAGGGATGTTCGAAATTTTTTAAATCAAAGATATCCTGACAGATGGATAGGATATGGAAGTTTATTTCACTGGTCAGCCAGATCCCAAGATCTGACGTGTTTAGATTTTTACTTGCGGGGGCGATTAAAAGAATTTGTTTTTGCCAACAAACCCACAACAAGGGCTGACATGATCTCAAGGATACGAAATGCAATACAAAGCATTTCAGCGATAGAAATTGAAACTTCCGTCTTATCCACCCGCCAGAGACTGGGATGTTCTATAAGAAATTATGGACGACAGCTTGAACATCTAGGGCGGCAATAATCACATTCTTAGAGTTGTGTTGTAATTTTTTTAAATTGTTGACTGTTAGATTGGTTAAATTGTTTCCAGATTTGTTTGCTAACATATATATATATATATATATATATATATATATATATATATATATATTGTTTGATAAAAATTATCGAATAGCGAAATTTACCTATACCTACCCTTTTTTTTACTTTTGGTGTGGCGGTCAACTGAAAATAATAAGAGACGTGTTTCTTTACGTTTACAATAAAATTATTTTGAAGTATTTTTAATTGTAGGTACGCCAAACGAAAAGTTAACAACGATTACCTTTTAGATAACGCCCTCTAGCGGGGACGGTAACATGTTCACCGTTTACATGTTTCTTGAGATATCTCGGGACAGAAAAAAGGTATCGACATGCGCTTTTCACCATTTTGTTGCTAATTTGGACTACTATCATAATCCATTGTTAAAACTGCATGCTTCCATTTAATATTTTCCAAAGGGAACTAGATTTCTAAAAAAAAAAAAATACCACCTTCTGATCTGCACGTTACTTATTAAGTTTTGAGTATCGCTTACATTGGCGGAAAAGAACTCTTTTCAACAAGAGTAAGTTTGCGAAGATCGATTAAGCACAACCGAACTTACAGGCGTTTTTTCATAACTAGCTTCCTACTCTCCCCCACCTCTTATTTGACAAAATTCTCCGTAGAAACTGATTATCGCATTTATAATGCCCTTTAAATAGACAAATTTTGTAAAATTTGGCTTTTTAAAATTTTGGTATTCAATTACGCCCTCTAGCGGTGGACCTACAATTGTACAAATAATTTCCAGGTGTTGCTCGAGGCCACTTTTGTTATAAAATTTTTTTCCAAAGCTGTACTATAATCAGATCTGAATATATGGCCGACGGCCGTTCTTATTTGGTCAACCGGCACAAAACATATTTAAACAATTAAACACATATACGTATGCAAATTTCTGTATTGTGAAAAAGCAATATATATATATATATATATATATATATATATATATATATATATATATATATAATACGGATCCTACTTGTCTTAATATACGTATTCTGTGGTTTCACATTCACATCATTACAAAATACCCAATTCTATTCAAATTTCTATTTATGGTTCAGTGACTTGTTTAAACCCTATTTAATATGCATGTATGGGCGGATATTAAAGCCTGATTTTCGCATATAAGGTCGTGCTGCTGCGATACCGTTTCATTAAAAATCGAGAAATTGTATGTCCCATGTGATGAGCACTGATCCGTAAATTTCAATTTTCACTATTAAGGCTGTGCCGTAGCTGTGCCGAGGCGGTGTGGAGTCGTTGAAAGCCGGAGTCGCGTAAAGGCAGATCTCGATGGCTCAACACGGCAGCAGCATAGCACATCCCCTTTGGTGAAAATGATACGTAGGCCGTATCCGTGCTCTTGTAGCGACAAGTGAGCATTACACTGATCACTGTTCTGGCAGTTTACGAAAATCTACAATATTAATGAGGAAACGTTAATTATTGTCGGTCAACAACACGAATGTTTATGTAACCTACAACATAAGAATTAAGGATTACAATAATCTGGTGAAAGATAACATTTGGAAAGACATCGCGCAAAGCCTATGCACAACTAGTAGGTAATATGAAACTAATTATTTAAAATTTCTGTATAATATATTTTAATTTATAGTTGAGGCCTGCAAAAGTAATTGGAGACGCTTCCGAAGCTACTATAGGAAAGCTTTGCAGAGAAGAAAAACAAAAAATTTATGGTCAATCTGCAAGAAATATTAAGAAGTGGAGATATGAGCAGGAGATGGAATTTTTGAGACAACATATGCAGGAGAGGGAGTAAGTTTTAAGTAAATAAAAATATGTGATGAATACGTAATAATTTATGTAACTTTATAAGGTGTTTCCTAAAAATTATACCCCCTATTTAGGTAAATTTTCATTGAACCAAATTTTTCAAAATGCTGTATTATAGAGAATTTTTCGTAGCTTTTAAATATGCCAATATTTTCATATTTCCTTGATAAATATAAGAGGTGTAAAAAAAACATTTTTCTTTTAAATGCAAGACCTTATATATTATAGCATATTTGCATCAGTAATGTATTTATGATTACAAATATAGATTATACTTATATACATATTTGTGATACAAACAACGAAAATATCCACATTTAAATTTGCCATATAACACCTAATAAGTGCAAAAAGAAAATTCTATATGTCGTGTGCCTCACTAGATATAGGTAATTTTTTGTACAATTAATTTTTTTGTTTTAGAACACACTCGAATTTAAATATCCAAAATGCACAAGTTGATAATGACAGGGAAGATGAAATAACGGAGCAACACTCTGACTATTCTGAACCCGTAGGAAATGATGCGGAGTCAGTGTCTAGTATTTTGTCACTAGATCAATCACTCGAACTACAACCACGTAATTCTTCTCAAACTATAGTGACGGAAAATGCTAGTACATCATATGCATCATCAATTACCTCATCAGTATCATTAAAACGAAAATTTCGAGACAAAACAGATAAATTATCTGACGCATTAAGCAATTACTTTAAATTTAAACAGTCAGCATCTTTAGAGAAAACTTTTCACACTACACCAATTTCATCCAAAAAACGAAACTTGCTTAACTTTTTTGATGACATAGCTCAAACTGTTTTAACTTTTCCGGAATTGGAGCAAGCCCTGACAAAAAGGGACATATTTAATATTGTTAATAATAAGCAGATTGAGATTCTTCGGCGTGCAAGACAGCCACGGTTACAAGAAACCCAAAATACTTACTATTCGCAAAAACTGTACGCGGATTATCCACCACCTTCAACTTCCCAAGTACAATGTGAATATCATAGACACTCCTTTGGCAATAATACTTAAAAAAAACTATAATACGAATTATTTTAAGTTAACATTATTTTATTATTCACTGGGTTGTAATTTTTATTTTTGATATTGTTTAAATGGTTTATAGTTTTGTACTAAGCCTAGGTACCTATATATTATTTTGGTAAGATGTTAAACATTATGATTAAACATTAAAAATAATATAAGTCCATTTTAGTTACGCCTCCCTTTTCTAACTGGATGTAACTGTCATGGAACAGATCCAACATTACTATTAAAGTAGCATGAAAATTTATCTCTCAAACGTATCCTGTAGATGCATTTCTTCCATAGTTTCTAATTTTTTTAAGTCCTGGGTTGTATTTCATCATCAGGCAATGAGGGTGCCAATTGTGTAGTGCGCATACAGCAAGTACTGCATTATCCACATTTTCTGATTTCATTTGGATTTTCCTAAAGAATATTCTATATTTCTATAATATAATACCAAATGCATTCTCTACTACCCTCCAAGCTCTTGAGAGCATGTAGTTAAAAACCGATTTAGATTCATCGTTCCCTATAGCTCTACCTGAGTAGGGAAGTAACAATTATTATTTCAATGGAAACGCCTTGTCTCCAACAAGAACCTAAGGCAACTTCTCGTTATAATTTTGAAGATGCTCAGGAGCAGGTACATTTACGAGTAAATTATCACTCTCAAAGCACTTCCCTAACGCACTTAGAGCAAAGAGTCCACCGTCGCTTGATTTTTCATACCCTCCAACATCTGCTAGTATAAACTTGTAGTTAGCATCTACAATAGCAAACAGAACTATGAAAAACGTTTTTTTGTATAATTATAAAACAGCGAACCACTATTTTGCGAAGCTAAAATTTCGACGTGTTTTCCATCGATGGCTCCGATGTAGTTAGGGAACTGCCACATCGTAGAAAAATCTGAACTGATTTTTCTCCACATTTATCCAGTTGGAGGGGATAATTTCAATGGTGAAAGCAAATTGACTTACATGTTCATACTACAATTAATTTTACCGCAGTAAGAGATATTGGATAACTAAAACTGAGTTATCTTTGGGAATCTTCGAAAGCCCAAAATCAGTAAGCGATTAAATACTATAATTAGACATACCATATGTATTTACTTCAAAATGTAGGTACGCCATTTAGCATTTTTTTAATTATGTGGTCTTTTACTAAGCTAAAAATTGTATGAAATCCTCCCGCTTCATTACTTTTAAAATACAGTTCATCAATCCAATATTTCTTTATTTATATTTCTTTTCTTCAAAATCTGTACACATGTATTTATTACAATTAAATCTTTGTCGAAGTGTTGAAAGTGCTACCGCAACACAACCAGAAGAAGCCTTGAAGGACACATACATTAATTAAAATGTTTTAGGGATTAATATTATAAATATCCACTTTTTCACATTTTATTCATTCACTCTCCTGACTTCCAATAATCATACGTAGATATGAATCTATTAGATGCATTGCGCCCCACCTACTTATTATACGATTGGGGATATAAGATGTTTAAATTAATTTTGTCAGAGAATCACGTATTAATATTAATAAACGATTTTAAATAAGTTCATAGTAGACGCTGCGTTCATTTGTATGAAACATCTAATAACTAACGAATTGCGGCAAACTGCCGGAAAATATCAAAAGAAAAACAATATAGGCGTTCTGCAATTCCCCTGCGAGATGGCAGCCTGGTCTATGTAAAGTTTACAAACAAAAACGAAATAAATCAATTCTCTAGAAAACTTTAATATTAATACTCCAACGGGAGAGAGAGCGAATGAGTATGTGTGCGAGTTAGTGAGTGTGTGAGTGTGTGAGTGGGTAAGTGTGTGAGTGGGTGAGTGACTGAGTGGGTGAATGGGAGAGTCGATGAGTGGGATGAGTGGGTGACTGGGTGAGTGTGAGTGTGTGAGTGCAAGAGTGGATAAGTGGGTAAGCGGGTGAGTCGCCGAGTGGGTAAGTGGGTGTCTGTGTCTGTGTCTGTGTCTGTGTCTGTGTCTGTGTCTGCGTCTGTGTCTGTGTCTGTGTCTGTGTCTGTGTCTGTGTCTGTGTCTGTGTCTGTATCTGGGCCTGTGTCTGTGTCTATGACTGTGCCTGTGTCTGTGTCTGTGTCTGTGTCTGTGTCTGTGTCTGTGTCTGTGTCTGTGTTTGTGTATGTGTTTGTGTATGTATCTGTGTCTGTGTCTGTGTCTGAGTCTGTGCCTATGCCTGTGTCTATGTCTGTGTCTGTATCTGTGTCTGTGTCTGTGTCTGTGTCTGTGTCTGTGTCTGTGTCTGTGTCTGTGTCTGTGTCTGTGTCTGTGTCTGTGTCTGTGTCTGTGTCTGTGTCTGTGTCTGTGTCTGTGTCTGTGTCTGTGTCTGTGTCTGTGTCTGTGTCTGTGTCTGTGTCTGTGTCTGTGTCTGTGCCTGTGCCTGTGTCTGTGTCTGTGTCTGTGTCTGTGTCTGTGTCTGTGTCTGTGTCTGTGTCTGTGTCTGTGTCTGTGTCTGTGTCTGTGTCTGTGTTTGTGTATGTGTTTGTGTATGTATCTGTGTCTGTGTCTGTGTCTGAGTCTGTGCCTATGCCTGTGTCTATGTCTGTGTCTGTATCTGTGTCTGTGTCTGTGTCTGTGTCTGTGTCTGTGTCTGTGTCTGTGTCTGTGTCTGTGTCTGTGTCTGTGTCTGTGTCTGTGTCTGTGTCTGTGTCTGTGTCTGTGTCTGTGCCTGTGTCTGTGTCTGTGTATGTGTCTGTGTCTGTGTCTGTGTCTGTGTCTGTGTCTGTGTCTGTGTCTGTGTGTTGTGTCTGCGTCTGCGTCTGCGTCTGCGTCTGCGTCTGCGTCTGCGTCTGCGTCTGCGTCTGCGTCTGCGTCTGCGTCTGCGTCTGCGTCTGCGTCTGCGTCTGCGTCTGCGTCTGCGTCTGCGTCTGCGTCTGCGTCTGCGTCTGCGTCTGCGTCTGCGTCTGCGTCTGCGTCTGCGTCTGCGTCTGCGTCTGCGTCTGCGTCTGCGTCTGCGTCTGCGTCTGCGTCTGCGTCTGCGTCTGCGTCTGCGTATGCGTCTGTGCCTGTGTCTGTGCCTGTGTCTGTGTCTGTGTCTGTGTCTGTGTCTGTGCCTGTGTCTGTGTCTGTGCCTGTGCCTGTGCCTGAGCCTGTGCCTGTGCCTGTGCCTGTGCCTGTGCCTGTGCCTGTGCCTGTGCCTGTGCCTGTGCCTGTGCCTGTGCCTGTGCCTGTGCCTGGGCCTGTGCCTGTGCCTGTGCCTGTGCCTGTGCCTGTGCCTGTGCCTGTGCTGTGCCTGTGCCTGTGCCTGTGCCTGTGCTTGTGCTTGTGCTTGTTCCTGTGCTTGTGCTTGTGCTTGTGCTTGTGCTTGTGCTTGTGCTTGTGCTTGTGCTTGTGCTTGTGCTTGTGCTTGTGCTTGTGCTTGTGCTTATGTTATTGTGTTTGTGCTTGTGCTTGTGTGTGTGCTTTTGCTTGCGCTTGTACTTTTGTAAAACCTAAACATCTAGATTACCGTCAACTTTGGAATAGGTGGTTTTTTGGGATAAGTGGTAAATGTGATTTTCGTTAGGACGGAATCATAAAAACACTTGAGAGCTTTTGATTCATGGTAATTAGCAGAGCTGCTTGGATTTTTTTTGCTCCGTTTTAAATAACTCATAAAATGGAAAAGTGGTTACGTTCAAATTTGACATAAGTGTTTAGTTGAATCCACTCAAATGGTCGGTGAGAATGTTTTACCAGTCGTCTGCCTAAATTTTTGTTCTTATTGTTAGTGTACCCGCGCTTGTTGACTTTGGGGTATTCTAATATATCAAATAAATGTATAGCTTTAAAATACCATACAATGCAACCTTACATAATTTCATAGGTTGTTATTTTTCAAACCGAATACGTAAATAATGATAGTTTAAAATAATTTGATTCAACTTTATTACCCTTTACTTTTCATTTCGGTGTTTTGATTCATTGACAAAGATATCAAAAACACGTGGTCAAAAATTGATGTATAAATCAAGGGTTATGTTTGAGAATAAATTGTTCAAATACGGTGTAAATATCAAATTTACAAAAGCTTTTTTTTTAATTTGAGGGTATATATTCTATCCAGATCGAATAGTTCGTACCACCGAAAAAGTACTAATTATGCCAAGTTCAAGGTTATTGTCCCGCAGTAGCTATGTAGTGACTTATTATAAATACTGAAATATAAAATTGTACAACAGTGCACAAGTAATTTTAGGACCAGGAATTTTTTTAAAATTGAAAAAACGGTTACGAACAAAATAAATAATAAACCAACGATACATTTGTATTTTCGTTTTTTCTGATATCAGAATTACGTACTGTGTGATTGTTATGTTTTTATAAGCTAATGTAATAAAAAGCACTACAGTATATCAAATATTGATTTACTATAATAAAGCATTTTGTTTTGTGCGTCGAGAAATACGATATAAACAGTTTATCTAAGCATTTTTCCTTATTTAAACCAAATTGAAAATGACTACTTCTTGAGCTCGAATCAATTAAACATATATTACTGATTTCTTTTACCATTTAGATTTTTTGCTTGGGGATTTTGAGCGCTACTTTAATATAGTTTGCTTTATTTTTTTTGCCTACACTCACTTCATTTACTTTGTTGTGTTTAAATTTTACTTCTCGCGTTGGTTACAATAAATAAAGTTGTTTTCTAATAATTGCATAAAAGACCTTTCGTAAACTAAATTTGTTTGATACCATTTATTGTACGAAATTATAATAATAAATGAGTTTAAAAATGGAATGTGCATAATTTATTTATACGTTTAAAAATATATTCATTGGCTAATGCATTATTAAGTGCAATTCGCGATATATTTATTACAGACCATCAAACCTACAAAGTGGAAATTAATTGAAAAGAATCTGATTTGGTATCGTGTCAAGAAATTTTATAAAGGAAAGATGTAATACTAAACGTTAAAAAGATGACTACACATTTTCCTATAAAACTGATCGTTATTCAGATAGGTTTTAAAAAAATTTGATCGGATACTTACGAATTTAGATTCTACTTTGGAATTTTTTGGCGCCATACTGCGAGTCATGTCAAAAATTACACAGAGAATCATTATTTTAAAATTTTAACATATATATACACACACACACACTATATATATATATATATATATATATATATATATATACTATCTATTTCCGAAATATTTCGTAACAC
>JARFJB010002299.1:430000-432500 GCA_036346205.1 Vesta saturnalis | reverse complement strand
ATTCGATCAATAATTTTGTTAATTCCCTCATCTCTCTTGACGCAATATTTCTTAAATGTTTTTCAAGGTGGATTTTAATAGCATAATTAAGGTATCCTTTTTGGCAACAAGAGCCGTCATATGAGGACACACTTGTTGCTTTAAATCTGAATCTGTTTGTAAAAGTTCCTGAACAGTTACTGAATGGCACATAATTCTCAAAATCTGTTAATCAAAATTTTTCATGGGTTTGAAACAATTTTCTGACTTTCTTAAGTAACTCCCTATCTTTCTAGGGCTCACTAATAATTTTTTTCTGTCTACTCTGTGGGAGATACGAAAAGATTTTTTG
Organism: Vesta saturnalis; assembly: GCA_036346205.1. Lineage (NCBI taxonomy): Eukaryota > Metazoa > Arthropoda > Insecta > Coleoptera > Lampyridae > Vesta > Vesta saturnalis. Next base: position 432,169 of record JARFJB010002299.1, on the reverse strand, counting down.
GACTTCAATGCCTTTGCAAGAGAAATTCAACATTCCATACCATAAATCGTAATTGTTGGTTTAAAGGATAAGTAATTTTAAGAATATGCATTTAAAATGTCCTATAAAAACGAATCAAGCTCGATGTTGTGGTAGATTTTAAGAAAGTTTGGTAAAGTTAGTTAATATTCAATGTATTTATGGTTCTTACTTACAATTACAAACTTTAGCCTCATTTTTTTATTATAATCTCTGATAAATACATATAGTATATATTTAATTACGAGTAGTGCTAAATACGATATCCGATATACATATACATGTGATATAACTCGTAAACACGTTTTTTGAATTTAGCTGTGATTTTATTTTGACTACACGTCTACACCTATACAGAGTTGATTAAACACGTTATTTTAAAGGATTACAAAGAATTACTTAGAATTCACGTTTTACTATTACGGCCAGATAGGCATAGAACAATGCACTTGTATTTCTTTTTTACTTTGCAGAATGACGAGAATGACTATTATCAAGTTATCGCTTTTTTATATGTAGTTAGTGGTATGCTTATGTTGCTTGTGTTTTGAATTATTCGGTTTGAAGCTTTAGTGATCTTTAAAAGGCTTATAAAGTTAATAGATACGAGTTAAATCAACGTGAGAGTGAATGGAATTATTATTAACCGTTTAACCAAAAATTACATTTTATTTTTCATATAAAAACGTTTGTTTGACCTAGCAAAATGTCTAAAAACTGAGTGGTGCATAGTCCCAGGCGATTGCTTGTGAAATTTACTTCCAATGGAAAGTAGGAATGACTGTAGACTTAGAAAATGTAGAACAAATAAGAAATGCAACCAGTTACTGGCGGAAAGTCTTAAAGCGTGTTGTTGACGTTATTATCACTCTTGCAACAAACTTTGACTTTTAGAAAACACAGACTGTCAGGTAATGAAAATCAGTCTAAGGGTAATTTCCTCGAAATAATACACCTTCTAGCACGCTATGACGATGTTTTGGCAGACTTAATCTAACGAACCAAGGGTTTAAGCCCTAAGATACAAAATGAACTAATCAGACTGGTTTCCACCCGCATAACTGATGATAATAATAAAAGAAGAAATAAGAAAATCTCCTTTTGTGTCTGTGATTTTTGATACAACCCAAAATATTGCAAAAATAGATCAGCTCAGTGTAGTGTTTCGTTATGTAACAATAAAAACAGACGATCAAGAGTGATTACACCTAAATAAGTCGTTTTGTTGGTTTGTAGAGGTTGACTACCAAACCTCCAATTCTTTGGAAAAAATAGTCCTCCATATTGTAGAAAAGGATACTAACGTTTCCAAACTAAGATGCCAGGCGTATGACGGAGCAGCAAACATGAACGGTGTTTAGAGTGGAGTTCAAGCGCGATCGTCACGCCGGACAGCAGCTTGTTCAACTCCTCGTCGTTGCGGATGGCGAGCTGCAGGTGACGCGGTATGATGCGGGTCTTCTTGTTGTCTCTGGCGGCGTTGCCGGCCGAACGGTGTTTAGAGTGGAGTTCAAGCTAGAATAAAACAAAAAAATCCTTTTTGATAATGTTCAAAATCTATGTGTTTTCTTTAGTTCTGTGTCTAGATGGGCTTTGTTAAAAAAATCTACTTTTCTTGAAAGGACTGAGGAAGGTCTGTCCTACTCAATAGACAAGTAGAAGCCAAGCTCTTGATGCACCTCGCAGTGGTTACATTGATATTATGAAGACCTTGATGTATTTAAATCTAAATGGTAAAAAACAAAGATGAAGAAGGAAAAGCCAAAGTATTTTTAAATTACTTTCAGCAGTTCCCTACAGTAATATTTATTGTATTGGAGAGTTTATTGTTAGATTCCATTGACACCATTTCAAGAAAACTACAGAGTGCAGAAGAAGACTTGGTACATGCATGTATAATGTTCTGTTCCCTTAGATACAAGGTCAATAAAATGCAGAATCAGTGGGCAGTGATAAAAAAAAATCTGCAACGAAACTGTGTGAAAAATCTGTTTGACCACATTTTCCTGAACTGGCGTTAGGACGCAGAAAAAAATGTTTGACGAATGCAAACAGATGACCGAATTGTTGATGGTGAGAAACGATCTAAGGTTGAAGTGTTTCGCTACAGTCTCCACATAATTAAAACTCAACTAAACGAACGCTTTAATG
>JARFJB010002299.1:395000-425000 GCA_036346205.1 Vesta saturnalis | reverse complement strand
ACACGCTAAGCGAAAACGAAACCAAACAGAAAACACGACGAACACGAAAAACACACGAAAAACAGCTAAACGAAAACACGCTAAACGAAAACACGCACAGCAACACGCAAACAGGCAAAATAAAACACCCGCAGGAAAACCGCTAATGCGAAACTCGAAACTGAAATGCAATCACGAGACGCGGCAGACCTTAGAAAACACACTTACAGTTACAGGAAATTTATCCAAGACGGAAAACTTGACTGCCGCTTAGGAAAAACACCATCAGCGCATAGAAAACGACGTTATAAACTTTATAAACAGCCAGCGAAAGATATAGATGGATACGTCGAATACTTCAAACTCCTCGAAGATTCCGACTACCTGGAAACATTGAGAGAGCGCTAGACCCTAGACTAGCTGCTTTTTCGTTTCTCGTGTGTTTCGCTCTTTATAGTGTAACTGTCATCGAGTGAGGATTATTATGATGTATCCTCCTGCTTATGAGCCAGCATCAGCGGGCATTAGAGATTTTACTGACTTGTTAATAAACTATTATAAGATAACCGTTCAAGATAATAATGGAAACGATGACGTGGATTTTTCTCACATCCAAGGTGACGGTGATGATTCACAGAAGAGAAAGAAGAGCGATGAGGTAGAGGCGAAGGACGAATCTCAAAACCATGATGATGATGGCGACGAATCTCGGTTGATGAAGAAGAAGAAGAAGACCGATGAAGGTTGTTATTAAATAAAAATGATATATTGTTGTTTATAATAATAATTATATATATTTTCAAACGCTAAGCTTTCCTTCAATTTTGTTAATAAACTTGGTTTTCCTAACGAAGCTCCACGTCTTGATTCATGTTTGCAGCTTTACGAGTTTTCGCATTAACGTGTTTTTCGCTGGCGTGTTTCCGTTTTGTGTGTTTTCGTATTTGCGTGTTTTCGCGTTAGCGTGTTTTCGTGTTTCTTGTGTCGGCGTGTTTTCGTGTTTGTATGTTTCCGCGTGTGCGTATTTTCGTGTTAGCGTGTGTTCGTGATAGCGTTTTTTCGTTTGTATGTTTTCGTGATAGCGTGTTTTCGTTAGCGTGTTTTCGTTTTTGGGTTTTCGTGTTTGCGTGTTTCTGCGTTAGCGTGCTTTCGCTTCTGTGTTTTTGTGTTGGCGTGTTTTCGTTTGTGTGTTTTCGTGTTTGCGTGTTTTCGTGTTAGCGTGTTTTCGTTTTTGTGTTTTCGTGTTTGCGTGTTTCTGCGTTAGCGTGTTTTCGTGTTTGCGTGTTTTGCGTTAGCGTGTGTTCGTGTTAGCGTGTTTTCGTGTTAGCGTGTTTTCGTTTTGTGTTTTCGTGTTTGCGTGTTTCTGCGTTAGCGTGTTTTCGTGTTTGCGTGTTTGTTGCGGTGTTCGTTAGCGTGTTTTCGTGTTGGTTTCGTTTGTGTGTTTCGTTTATGCGTGTTTCGTGTTAGGTGTTTCGTTGCGTGTTTCGTGTTTGCGTGTTTTCGTGTTAGCGTGTTTTCGTTTTTGCGTGTTTCTGCGTTAGCGTGTTTTCGTGTTAGCGTGCTTTTGTTCTGTGTATTTTAGTGTTTGCGTGTTTTCGTGTTTGTATGTTTTCGTGTTTTCGTGTTAGCGTGTTTTCGTTTGTGTGTTTTCGTGTTCGCGTGCTTGTGTGTCTTCGCGTTAGCGTGTTTTCGTGTTTGTCTTTTCATGTTTGCGTGTTTCGTGTTGCGTGTTTTCGTCGTTTGCGTGTTTGCTGTTTCGTGTTTTCGTGCTTGTGTTTTAGTGTTTGCGTGTTTTGCTGTGTTTGGTTCTCGTTTTCGTGTTTTCGTGTTAGCGTGTTTTCTGTTTCGTTCGTGTTTCGTGTTGCGTTTTTCGTGTCTAGCGTGTTTTCGTGTAGCGTGTTTTCTCGTTCGTGTTTTTCGTGTTTGCGTGTTTTGCGTTAGCGTGTTTCGTGTTCGTGTTTTCGTGTTTGCGTGTTTTCGTGTTTAGCGTATGTTTCGTTTGTGTTTTCGTGTTTGCTTTTCGTTAGCGTGTTTTCGTTTTATGTTTTGCGTGTTTTGCGTTAGCGTGTTTTGTTTACGTTTCGTTTTGCGTTAGCGTGTTTTCGTACCGTGTTGTGTGTTTCGTTTGCGTGTTTTCGTGTTGCGTGTTTTCGTGTCTGCGTGTTTTCGTGTTGTGTTTCGCGTTTGCGTGTTTTCGGTTAGCGTGTTTTCGCTTGTGTGTTCTAGCTGTTAGCGTGTTTTCGTGTTAGTCGTGTTTTCGTTTGTGTGTTTTCGGTTTGCGTGTTTTCGTGTTAGCGTGTTTTGCGTTAGCTGTTTTGTTCTGTTTTTCGTGTTTGCGTGTTTTTGCGTTAGCGTGTTTTCGTGTTTGCGTGTTTTCGTGTTAGCATGTTACCGTTTTTGTGTTTTCATGCTTGTGTGTTTCTGCGTTAGCGTGTTTTCGTTTCTGTGTTTTCGTGTTTGTGTGTTTTTGCGTTAGAGTGTTTTCGTGTTAGCGTGTTTTTGTTCTGTGTGTTTTCGTGATTTCATTTTGCGTGTTTTCGTGTTAGCGTGTTATCGTTTTTGTGTTTTCATGCTTGTGTGTTTCTGCGTTAGCGTGTTTTCGTGTTTGTGTGTTTTTGCGTTAGAGTGTTTTCGTGTTAGCGTGTTTTTGTTCTGTGTGTTTTCGTGATTTCATTTTGCGTGTTTTCGTGTTAGCTTGTTTTCGTTTGTGTGTTTTCGCGTTAGCATGTTTTCGTGTTAGCTTGTTTTCGTTTGTGTGTTTTCGCGTTAGCATGTTTTCGTGTTAGCTTGTTTTCGTTTGTGTTTTCGCGTTTGCGTGTTTTCGTGTTAGCGTGTTTTCGCGTTAGCTTGTTTCCGTTTGTGTGTTTTCGGGTTTGCATGTTTTCGTGTTAGCGTGTTTTCGTGTTAGCGTGTTTCCGTTTGTGTTTTCGTGTTTGCGTGTTTCTGCGTTAGCGTGTTTTCGTTTGTGTTTTAGTGTTTGTGTATTTTTGCGTGAGCGTGTTTTCGTGTTTGTATGTTTTTGCGTTTGCGTGTTTTCGTGTCTGTACGTTTTTGTGTTTGAGTGTTTTCGTGTTAGCGTGTTTTCGTTTGCTCCTCGTGCTAAAACAATGATAGTCGATTGTATGTAGTTGTAGGGAATATTGAGTTGACTAAAAGCCATAATTGGAAACGCTGCTTGCTATGCCCAGTCCGTGGAGCTGGGCTTAATTAGATTTTTGACAGATGTACTTATGATAAGGTCAGGCTTGCATGTAAAATAATATAGAGGTGAAGCTAGCTAGCTAACGTGTTTTGCTGCTACACGCATCACAGTATCGAAGATTATGTTTATGTATTAGAAAACGTACTACAGTCTCGAAACAGAATGCAGATAAAATTGAAGGAAATGAATACGGTACTGCTTCTGCGAACGAACTGAAAGATTTGAAGAGTGTGCAGCATGTCCAGAGCCGTGCTGAAACCAGTTAATGTAGGGATAACCTCGTGGCCATGTAATAATAATAATAGTGTCTGATAAAAAACTGTCAGGGGTTATTAGCTGCTTTATAGGTTGTTACAATATAATCGTTCAAGGTGAAGACGATGACGTGATTGTATTTCAAAATCTCGATAATGGTGATGCTCTCTATGAAATTTCAAATAAAATTAGATTAGAAATTTTAAAGCGTTTAGTTAACATTGCTATTAATCTCAACTGATAAAAATCGTGTGTGCGTAATTGAGTATACAATAGTTTATGTAATCTCAAGATTCAATTATTTAAAGTAATTTTGCGTTAGCAAAACTTTTAAAATATTTGTAAGTGTTTTGAATGTAAATTTATAAGTACAATATAATTGCTAAATACGAGTAACAGTAATCAGGTTTTGTGTATTACTTTCTAAATTAGTTAATGATCGGAATGTAATAGCCAGTTTATATCCAACCATTCATAAAACGTGTTTAGTGAGACTACATGTGGACACGTTGTATAAAATATATTTCAGTTCAACATATGGTTACCATTATTAGAACAACTGAAAAAAAACATTTCTAAAGGTAAGCGTATTATTTTTAATATATATATATATATATATATATATATATATATATATATATATGCTTTTTACTTGATATTGCTAACAAAAATGTCGATAAAGATTTTTAAAATGTATTATTACTCTTAAAGGATGACAAATAGTTGGTACATATTCGTGGATTTTAAACTTGTAGTTATTGTTAATTCCCTTACAATAATAAAACCATTAAAACCTTTTGCATTTTATTTCCATTATATCAATTTGATATTCTTAAAAACATGTTAATTTAATTTAACTCTATGTTATATATAAGTAATTATTACTTTCCAGTCTTTTTAATGGGGTTTTTTATAACTGTTAATGAACACGTTACTATGATACAATTTTGCATACAATTATATATATATATATATATATATATATATATATATATATATATATATATATATAAAGCATCATTGCATTAGGGTAGAAATTATTTTTTATTTCACGTCGTATTTAATTAGACTTTAATGTATTCAGTTTTGAACTGTAATCTGGTTTCCGCAAACTGTAAGACATAATTTCGCTTGATTGATTGAGGTTGATCTGGTTGATTTGATCGAGCATGATTTGTTGGAGATTGATTGATTAATTAATTAATTGATTTGTTTGTGTGTGTGTGTGTGTGCGTGCGTGTGTGTGTGTGTGTGTGTGTGTATGTGTGTGTGTGTGTGTGTGTGTGTGTGTGTGTGTGTGTGTGTGTGTGTGTGTGTGTGTGTGTGTGAGAAAGAGCCGAAAGAGAGAGAAACGAGATAGAGCAAGAGAGAGGTGTGCATTATCAACTTCTATTATAGAAAATGTTCACTAGTCTATACGCCACTAGATGGCACTAAAGTCAATTTTAACTCAAAGGGGCCAGGGCGCAGACCCTGACACAAGTCCTTTCTTACAAGGCTAGGGCCACCTTATTAGAATACAATTTTGTATGACAGGGCGAAGGCCTACAGCTGTAAGATTAAGTTAGAACCCGCATACAATTGCACCAGGGGGGCCCACGATAGGGGCTAAGCTCTGGACTTGTCTCATAAGGTTAGGGTCCTCATATCATATCCAGCCTGGGCGGCGAAGGCCCGAGAACAAGTTGCGAAGCCCTACACGTGTCTTACAAGCTAGCATTAGGCCTCCTTATTAGAACATTGTACGCGCACGCATTTGCCTACCTTCTAGGGGGTAAACTGCCAAAGAGGCGGTAATTATGGTAAAAATTCCATCAAGGGGTTAAAAATGACTGCCGAAAAGAAGCCATAGGTGTGAACCGACAAAAAAGTTCTTAACACAACCAAAATGGCTCTAATTGGGGTGAAAATTCCATCAAGGGTTGAAAAAGACCTCCGAAAAGAAACCATAGGGGTAGAAAAAACTCGTCCAACACGCGAGCGGCCATAAAATAGGGGTGAAAAAACACGTCCTACACATGGGTGAGTAAAAAAAACAAAAATAATTAGGGATGAAAAAGGTTTCCGATAATAAACCATAGGGGTGGAAGATACGGTCTCCCACGTGGGCATATAAAAAAGTGAAAGTGGGTTTTCCCCAGAAAATCCAAGATGGCGGCGGAAGGTGCCTGTCTACTACTGTCGTTCGCTGAGCTGGTTTAAATTTAATGTTTCCACTTTATGTGTACAGTATCTGGTGTGGAACAAACAACATTCCAATCTACAAAGCGGAATTTAAAAATAACCTTAATAATAATTTTTTAGGATAGTTATGCAACCCCTTTTTTAATGAGTTCATAACGAAAATATGCAACATTGTAAAAACAAAGGCAGATAAGACATAAAAATGCTAACTTAAAAAATTCCAACTTCGTCCGATTGTACAAAGTACCGATTATACAATTTAAGCATTTTCAATCATTTTTAATTAATTTTTTTACTTAATTTCCTTTATATTAAGAAATTATAAGAAAAAAGTTATTTAAAACTAAATTTTCTTTAAAAAATATGTTTAGATATTTTCATATAAAATTAATCGTTATTCAGATATAGAAAAAATTTTAACACCAATTCTACTTTAGGAATTTTTTGCCTCTAAATTACGCGACGTATCAAAACGTTGAATGAAACATAATTAAGGTATATATGTTGGTATTTTTATACCTTTGAAATATACAACTGTTTCAAGAGTATTTGATAAAAACCAAAAAGTGCCCCAATTAAACCCCCCTCTCCGACCATGAATTACTCCCAAAATCTCTAATCAGTTCCATGATAATAAGCTTAAATACGAAGTTTGATGTACGTATGTTCTGCAGTTACACAGACGCGCACACACACACGCGCGCACATACAAACAAACGCATACACATACACAAACACACACAAATACAAACACACGTACGCATGCATACGCGCACGCACACACGCACATGCACACACACACACACACACACACATACACACACACACACACACACACACACACACACACACACACACACATACACACACACGCACACACATACACACACGCATGCTCTTAGAGGTTGTAAATAAGTCCCTATATAAAATTTATATAGGGACTTCTTTGCAACCTCTAAGTAATCGCATCACACAGCATAAATCGGACGTAAGAGTAAAACCAAAAAGCATCGCTTTAGCAAAACATTCGCTTGAAAATAAACATTTATTTGATTATAATAAAACACAAATTTTAGATATTGAAAGAAGTTTTGATAAATGTTCACGTTTAGAAATGATGCACATTAAAATAAGGAGTAATAATATTTGTAATAGTAAAAAGGATTTGGAACATTTGCCTTAGCTTATAATCAAATTTTGCAAAATTTAATGAAATAGGGATGTGCATAATGTCATTTTACTTGTCAATTTTTTCAATTTGTATTTTAATAAAAAAGGCACTAGAGAAGATCTCATCCGAGGTCAAAATATATACCTATATATAGTTATTATTGGATCTGACATATATATATATATATATATATATATATATATATATATATATATATATATATATATATATATATATATATATATATATATATATATAGGGTGACCCAAACTCGATGGCCAAAACGAAAACAGCTGATTCCTCTGGCCAAAAGGAACAAAAAATTGTTAATACAGGGTGTGTCTATTGTTGATGGTTTCCAAGATGTTAACTGTTTTTAATTTTTTCTATTTCGTGGACTTATTTTTTAAATCACGCTGTATCTTCCAAACTAGAAGAGTTACAAGAAAACACATTAGGAGAAATTTGTAGAAGATGAAATTGCCTTAAAGAATATTGAATTCATTCGAGACAAACTCATCATTCAACATTTTTAATGACAATGAATTCAGAAATTATTTTTTTTCAAATCCCAAGACAAATTTCCAAGAGGAATATTTTTCCAATAGAGATAGATTTGATACATAGCCGATAAAGGAAAAACTTCCTTTTTTCATAAACTTCACAACGATATGAATAAAACTTATGGTTGACGTACTAATTACTGAATTGTTACAGGAATACACCTCAGGAAAAACTTTTAGAGCATAAAATTACCTTCAAAAATATGGTAGAGTAGATAAGAATTGACGATTTGTCCTTCACTTTTCAATCAATCTGTACATTTACGGCAAGAAATACGTCTCCTTGACTGATATCTTTTCATCACCGTAGCAACGACTTGACATTAGTAAGTTAGTTATCAAAATTAGTTTGCTATTACAGTTTTGCTGATTTCAATACGAGTTCTTTCTGTTGTAGTGATATTGTAATTTAATTTTTGAGTCGTTCTTGTTCTTGTTATTATTATTGTTCTTGTTCGTGTTCGTGTTTTCCTTCCTGAGTCATGTTTTCAAATGAAGAATATGCCGATATTCATTATTATGTGGTGTTGCCCAAGGGAACGCGAGTGAGGCTGCTAGACTGTATGCAGCTGCTTTCCCAAGAAGAATTCATCCAGAAAGGAAAGTTTTCTCTAGAGTACACACTGCTCTAAGAGAGAGGGGATCTTTGAGGATCCTAAGAGATCAAGAGGAATTTCATAATGTTGAGAGGATTGACGACGTAATCCAGCATTTCGAAGCAAATCCTGAGACTAGCTTGCGGCGGTCATCCAATGTATTGCAGATGCCACGGAGAACTCTTAAGGCTGACGGAAGACGTGCGTATCACGTGACGGGGGTTCAAGAACTTTTAGATGGAGATCTAGGTCGGCGGATTGAGTTTTGCCAATGGTATCTCAATTCAGTTACAAATGATCGAGATTTCCAAAAAGCAATCTTGTGGACGGATGAGGCCCACCTTTACAAAGTCAGGCATCTTCAATATCCATAACACGCACGTCTGGGCACATGAGAACCCACATACTATGAGACCAAATAGCTTTCAACACCAGTTCCAAGTTAATGTTTGGGTTGGTTTACTCAACAATCAACTTATTGGTTCATATATTCTGCCAGATAGAATCAATTCAGTGGATTTTTTGAATGCCCTTCAAGAAAACCTCCCTGAATTGATGGACGAGGTTTCATTGGCAACAAGAGCAGATATGTGGGTTCAACTTGATGGTTGTCCTGCCCACTGCGGAAAAGGTGTGAGAGATTGGCTAAACGAACATTATCCCCAACGTTGGATTGGAAGAGGTGGTACAGTGGCGTGGCCTCCAAGATCTCCAGATCTCACCCCTCTTTCTGGATAAATTCTTCTTGGGAAAGCAGCTGCATACTGTCTAGCAGCCTCACTCGCATTCCCTTGGGCAACACCATAATAATAATGAATATCGGCATATTCTTCATTTGAAAACATGACTCAGGAAGGAAAACAGGAACACGAACAAGAACAATAATAATAACAAGAACAAGAACGACTCAAAAACTAAATTACAATATCACTACAACAGAAAGAACTCGTATTGAAATCAGCAAAACTGTAATAGCAAACAAATTTTGACAACTAACTTACTAATGTCAAGTCGCTGCTACGGTGATGAAAAGATATCAGTAAAGGAGACGTAAATGTACAGATTGATTGAAAAGTGAGGGACAAATCGTCAATTCTCATCTACTCTACCATATTTTTGAAGGTAATTTTATGCTCTAAAAGTTTTTCCTGAGGTATATTCCTGTAACAATTCAGTAATTAGTACGTCAACCATAAGTTTTTTTCATATCGTTGTGAAGCTTATGAAAAAGGAAGTTTTTCCTTTATCGGCCATGTATCAAATCCATCTCTATTGGAAAAATATTCCTCTTGGAAATTTGTCTTGGGATTTGAAAAAAAATCATTTCTGAATTCATTATTTCATTAAAAATGTTGAATGATGAGTTTGTCTGGAATGAATTCAATATTCTTTAAGGCAATTTCATCTTCTACAAATTTCTCCTAATGTGTTTTCTTGTAACTCTTCTAGTTTGGAAGATACAGCGTGATTTAAAAAATAAGTCCACGAAATAGAAAAATTAAAAAAGTTAACATCTTGGAAACCATCAACAATAGACACACCCTGTATTAACAATTTTTTGTTCCTTTTGGCCAGAGGAATCAGCTGTTTTCGTTTTGGCCATCGAGTTTGGGTCACCCTGTATATATGAAATTCCGTTGTTTCTCCGAGTATTGTCTTTCATCTGCTGTTACTGTTGTCTCTGGCTCCTATCAGTACAAAAACGAAGTTTCGGCAATGTACCATTTCTCCACCTTCAGGTCCTCTTCAGCTGAAAACAAAAATTAAGTTGGAGGAGCAAGGAGCTTACACCATCCCTTGTGGATCAACGTTCGACACCATAGAATTTGAAAATATCAGGATGATAGCCAACGTCAAAAACAAGATCATCCGACAGTGAGAAACACGAACGGGCCCTCAACCCACAAGACGACTCTCAACGATTGCCCAATACTTGAAAGTTAATACTCGCCAGACATTGCCACGAAATTTGTACTGACAAGAGTCACAGACAACAGAAACAGACGCGAGACAACACCCAGAGAAACAACGGACTAGCAAATATATCTTAAACGGTTAACTTTCATCAAGCATAACATGTTTTGGTGGTCAGGCCTGTTGGTTAATATTATTGAACTGATATTTGTTTTCGAGGTGTGATCAAAACGTTTCGTCGTTTTAATGACGTGGAACCTCCAATAGGTGACTAACCAATTGAGTTAGGCTATGGCAAGTTATAAACTAATGGAACCATACCGTACCATGTACTGTTAGATAGAAGATGGGTACTTTAACGTGTTTATAAATACAAGAGTAAAATAGCATTTATAATAGATAATTTGATATTGTTATTGCATTATTTACGCCATATGTTGTTAATTAATGTCACAATTACACCGAAAGACACGTACAATTTACCCAATTAAAACATTGCATTTTTTCTACAGTTACTTTCTATACCAGACATATTATTATTACTATTTTAAAGTTCAGTTTAAAAAATAAATATAAGAGCACGTTATTAGATCCATTTACAGTTAATATAAATCACATCTATATTCTTTCCTTGCATTAAAACGTATCCTGTAGTGTTACAGAAGAACAAATGTGAACTGGTGAATTACTTCTTTTCAAAAAATACCAAAAATGCTTTATATATACATAGCATGAAACATGGCTTTCTAAACACTTACGTGTTGTTGGGAAAGAGTCTATAGGGCAAAGAGTAAAGGATCTATTTAATTAATTCACGTTATCGCTTGCATTGTCAAGACAAAAGTATAGTCTTGTTCATTTTTATACTCACAAAGGAGGTAAACAATTGAAAAACCATAAGTGTGAATAAGTTAAAATGTAACTTTCTGTTCATGTTCTTCACTATAATTTTACACACAATCCAAAGCAACAAAATTATATTTCCATAAACGTACCCGTAAATAACCTAAATTTTACGATTATAAAAACTCATGCACTTATGCTTTTAACATTTACATATGGAATGAATGCTTTGTATAAAATATGGGACATTTTGCAGACCCTTTTGTAATAAATGACAAACAAGCATAAGTTGTAGAGTCTGTGAAAGCAAGTTTGAAAGCTACTTTAAGGGTAAAACTGAATACACTAATTTATATTAAGATTGCTCCAATTGAGTTAAACCTAGTATATTTTTTAAGAACTGTGATAGAAGAAAATAGATAAATAAGGTCATATTGTTGGTTTGCAACATAAAATGAATCATCAGTAGATTTCGGACATATTCCACGTGCAACTTTTAATCTAAAAGCTCGCTACAGAGCAAGCGAAATGTCTTTGTATAGTAACAGGAAGGATCTGACCTGACGATTGCTGTGGGAAAATCAAGAGCCCAATAATTAGAAGGCAAGGTAGAAGCAAAACCTATAGGAGGGTAGATTTTCCGAGTCAAACTGCCTATTAGCACCGCTGATAATGCGCTTCTAGGTTGTTTCAGAATAAATCAAACAAATCTACGCGTATTATAATACGACAGTACTCTCATCAGGCGAATTGTCCAGTGTTTTACAAAACGACTAAATATTATCACTAATATTATATGAGCAAATAAATCCTATCACTCTTTAAAATAAGCCCAAAATCTATCCGGCGTTCTAAGAAACGCCTAAACGTTTTAGTCAAATTATAAAGTAACTTATAACTTATTTACTTCAGAAAACGTTTTATAAGAACTCCGAATGTATAATCCACCAACGACATATACATTTAATACTTTTAAAAGTGTTATCAATTACTGGCGACAGTAACTATAATTGTCGAAACGTTTAAATTTGTAAAAATTATAAATAAAAACACACAATTGCAAGCCAAAGGATATGTCAACTGTATAAAATATGACATCGCAAAAAATAAGCCTGCTATGACAATTATATGAATTGAAATCTAATTATTTTTAGGAGGTCTTTAATAGATACGGCTAAAGATGAGAAATATCATAATCCAAAAACTATTTAACAAAATATAATCACATTGTATTATCGGTACAAAGTTGTGAAAAACCTTACTTAAAGTAATGGAAGTTACTCAACTAAAACATAACACATCAATATTAAAGATCTAGTATAAATGTATATATTGAATTAATCTGGTTTTAATGATGTCTGATTATGTGTACAATGCTGTGATGACTATACATACCTAACTAATAAATAATTTACTTTAAGGTCTAGGAAAAACAGTAAAACACCTAGACCACCAAAAGCTAAAATTCAATGGAACATTCTGACTATTTTTAAGTGTCAATGTACTAAAACCTATCTAATAGATTTCCATCTTATCTCAATAACGTGCGTGTATTTGTGTGTGTGTGTGTGTGTGTGTGTGTGTGTGTGTGCGTGCGTGCGTGCGTGCGTGCGTGCGTGCGTGCGTGCGTGCGTGCGTGCGTGCGTCGTGTGCGTGAGTGTGCGTGCGTGCTGTGTCTGTGTGTGTGTGTGTGTGTGTGTGTGTGTGTGTGTGTGTGCTGTGTGTGTGTGTGTGTGTGTGTGTGTGTGTGTGTGTGTGTGTGTGTGTGCGTGCTGTGCTGTGCGTGCTGTGCGTGCGTGCGTGCGTGCGTGCGTGTGCGTGCGTGCGTGCGTGCGTGCGTGCGAGCGTGCGTGGTGCGTGCGTGTGTCTGTGTGTGTGTGTGTGTGTGTGTGTGTGTGTGTGTGTGTGTGTGTGTGTGTGTGTGTGTGTGTGTGTGTGTGTGTGTGTGTGTGTGTGTGTGTGTGTGTGTGTGTGTGTGTGTGTGTGTGTGTGTGTGTGTGTCTGTGAATGTTCGTTTGTGTGTGCTATCTCTAATCGTTTGGCCGCTAGGGGGTCTTTCTCGAATTTTTTCGATTTCTTTAATGTCCATAATTCTTAGTATTACAGATAATAATTTTGGCACTTTTTTATACAGGGTGATTAGTTTTTGATACGACGCTAAACTGCATTTTTTCATACGGCCACCCTGTATATTTTGGGATTTTTTGAAAGAGCGTAAAATTTCCTAAATTTTGATGTCAGTCAGTTGTTATGTTTATGTTAAATATTACTTGCAATATTGCATTTTATACATTAAAATATTTTGCTTGCAGACATCTAGGTTTCCATGGCTAACAAAAGACGACTGCATGATTTAAAACGACAATTTCTTAGTTATCTGGAAGGTTTTATTAGCTCCAAATGTTTTTAATTGGAAATAACAAACAGAAACAAGGAACATAACAAAAGTTATGTTCTAAATACTGATGTAGATATACTCAGATAAATAGCAGTATTGAACCAAATGTAAAAAAAAAAACGATTTATGTTAGTATATGTTCAAATTGTCTCTCATGTTGTTCTAAACAGATTTTACACCTTTTTTTATCCCATTTGCAGCATTTATTAATTCCAAATGTGGTATTTGGTTAAATGCACATTCCCTGGTATTAAAAGGCTGTTTGTACGTAACGTCTGTGATTTTATCTGCAGAGAGAAAAATCTGGAGATCTAGCAGACGATTGGATGAGCCCTTGATTCCCCATCAAGTTTCCTCCAAGCTGCTGATATAGATAATTGTTGATGCACTATGCACTATGCGGTGGTGCCCCGTTGTGTTGGAACAAGACTCTTTGTAATAAATTAATTGGTATGTCTTCGATAAGCGGTTCAACTTGGTCCTGAAAATGTATCGCTGAACATTCAGCGCTCCGTCACATGTATACGGTCCAATAAATTGTCCTTGATAAATACCCACCCACACATTAAAATTATACCTCTGTACCTTTCATCCACAGGATTTTCATGATCTGTTGAATATTCCGGCACTACTGATGGAGGCAACGTTCGTCCAAATACAGTTAAAGCAAAATTTTGATCTTCTGTCTTTACAGAATTACACTACATTTAAGTAAATATTTATAAACTAAAAGCTTTAAAAAACAAATGTAAGAAACGTCATGATCATAGCTGCCTACTAGATATCCTTGTTTTATCGCTATTACAATGACAAATGTGCCTCCGAAACACTCCTTGATACTTGCTCAGTCTATATTCGCTGGGAACACTCGGTTTGCCCATTCACACTGTGATGTACTGTAAATCTAAAAACGTAAACGTAGTGTATGAGTAGTGAGCGCCTGGACACACGCGGTGGGAAGACCACTTGTCCGGTGTCAAATAATACCAGTGCTGAGTTTTATTACCTGTGTGTACCTGTGGGTTAGACACTTAATACTTACCCGCTGTGACAAGTGGACGTCACACGTGGCGACGAGTCAGTGGGTAAGTCTAAACAAAAAAGAAACGGAAAAAAGGGGAAAAGTACGACCAGATTACACTCATTAAATGTGGATATTACTAATTTGTTACTTTCTATAGATTATAACAGAATTGTAAATCACAACAAATTGGAATTATGCTTAAACTAAATAACGGAAAAATAGTAACTTATTTTCGTAATTTTGCTAATTATAAATACAAATACATTTAAAAACAGTATTCCTGCGTAGATATTTAGAAATTAAATCCGTATGCATGAGAATACGTTATTCTATGCGATAACTAACGGTATTGTTTATCTGTTTTACTGCACTGACCATGAACCTTTTCTTTTATTCTTTGTTATCGAACGTTGCGATGAATCGTTTGGTTCTCAGTTGAGTAGTAAGTCGATTAGTGACTGGTACTAACAAATAAATAGCTATTAAAATAGCTATTATATAGACTATGGTCTAAGACTATGATTATTTTGAGTAAACAAAAAGAAAATAATTAGCCTAATAACTAATTATTGTTGTAGTAACTAAAACTTAATATTTTAACTGCAAGGATGGCCAGTGGTTGCTTCTGGGTAAGTGGGTTCGAATCACACAGATATTAAATAAATATGCGTGGTTATGTATTTTGTAGATATATATATATATATATATATATATATATATACGCGTGTGTTATGTGATTCGCAACAGTATTCGAAGGTGATGGTTCTCCATGTCTATTGTAATGCAAAGGCAAAGTATGGCTTAATAATATTGTGCTAAGTAGTAAATTGACAATGTCAATTGGTACTAAAAAAATAATTGGATACACTTAGTAGTAAACTGACAAGGGTAGTTGGTACTGAAAAGAAAATAGGTACATTCAGTAGTAAACTGGCAATGTCAGTTGGTACTAAGGAAATAAAATTTAGTGTACCATAGTAGTAAACTGACAATGTCAGTTGGTACTAACTGAAACTTTTGTCGCAGGTTGCCCCAAAATGTCCCAAATACCACCCCTAGAGACATTTGACTGTGAAGGAGAAACCTACGTCTGTGGGTTTGCGCTGGGAAAAATGGAAGCGAGGATTAGGAATTTTCCTACTGGCTTCAGACATAACCGATTTTGGGAAAAAGAGGGCCACACTACTGCATTTAGGAGGTTTAGCACTCCAAGAAATACATCACAATATACCCGATGGACAAGGGGTAAATGGTGATAGCGACGTATATAAAATAGCTATAAAAAACTCGACGATTATTTCTTGCCCAAACAATGTAAAATTTACGAAAGACATTAGATTAGGGTGAGAAAGCAAGAAGCAAGCGAGAAATTTGAAAAATTCCTAGTGCGATTGCGACACCAAAGTAGTAAGTATAAATTTCTGAGTGAAGAAAACATTGACCAAATAGTAGAAAAATGTAATTCTAAAAACCTCAGGAAGGAAATCCTTCAGGTGATGATGTGACTTTGGACAAAATTATTACACTAGCGAATGTTATTAAAGCTGTAGACCGGCAACTTAATGACTATAATCAAGATTCACAAACAGCCAATATTAATAAGATTGATATTAAAAATAAAAGTTCAGACAATACGGGATGTTTGCGATGCGGTAGCTTACATCATAATGAGTGCAGTAACGCTCGTGCGGTTAAATTTAAACAATGTCTTAAATGCGGGTTTGTCGGACATTTCAAGAACCAATGCAGGACTCGGGCTAGTAAAAGAAAAACTTCAATTGGGAATAAATACCCTCATAAAAAAAATGAAATTTGCAAATAAAGATGATGACAAATCTGAAAGAAAAACTAAATATACACATAAACCGGATTCTTCTAAAACGGATGTAAATTACATATTTCACATTGATGATGACACAACGTTAAGGTGCAATACAGGAGGTGTCCAAGTAAACATGATAATTAATTCTGGCAGCAAATGCAACATCTTAAGTGATAAGACTTAGGTTAATTTAAAGAGATGCAGAATAGATGTCAGAAATCAAATAGTAAACCACACAAAACATTTGTGGCTTATGGTAGCGACAAGTCCCTGACAGTGATCGGGTCATTTGAGACAGATATACAAGCAGGTGATCAAGTGCAAACGTATACTTTCTACGTTGTTAAAGATGGCACACGCGATTTGTTGGGAAAAGATACTGCCATTGACCTTAAAGTACTTAAACTCGGATTGGACGTCAATTCGGTAAGTGGAAGTAGTTTTCCCAAAATTAAGAACGTTCAGCTTAATATTTCCATTGATAAGTAGGTAAAACCTGTAGCACAGCCATGCCGCCGAGTTACTATTCCACTAGAGGACAAAATAAATAAAAAGATTGATGAACTTGTGAATTTAGATATCATCGAACCAGAAAATAATCCGTCAGGGTGGGTTTCACCGATAGTGCCAGTACTTAAACATGATGGGGATGTTAGGATATGCGTATATATGCGGTGTGCTAATATAGCCATTATACGACAAAACCACCCCCTACCCACGATGGACCAATTACTTCCAAAATTTAAAAAGGCGCACGTTTTCTCCAAGCTTGATATTAAGGACTCATTCCATCAAGTGCAGATCAGTGAGGACTGTAGGGACATAACAACTTTCATAACAGGACACGGCCTATTTCGCTACACAAGGTTAATATTCCAAATATTGTGCACCAGAACATTTCCAAAAAATTTTGGAGAGAATACTCCTGCCATGTGATGGTGTGGTCAATTTTATTGATGACATTGTTATCTATGATCGAAATTACCCCGAGCACAACGCTAGGCTTGCAAAAGTCTTTGAAATTTTCAAAGAACAGAATATTCTCCTGAACCATGATAAGTGCGTCTTCAATGTTAAATCTATAAAGTTTCTAGGGCATGAATTGTCTCCTAATGGCATTAAGCCTTTAGATAAGTACGTAAAGGTCGTAGAACATTTCAGAGAACCCACATCCATTGAGGAGGTGCAAAGTTTCTTGGGACTCATAAGCTATGTTAACAAGTGGATTACTGATAGGATCGCCAAAACAGAACCTCTCAGGAAATTACTAACCCTTAAATTAGGAAAAAACACAAGCATTAGTTCTCATTGGAGACAGAAACAAATTAAATCGTTTTTAGAGTTAAAGAGAACCTTGAGTAATATTCGCACACTGGGATATTACGACCCAAAGGACAAAACCACTGTAAGGGCAGAAGCCAACCCTGTAGGGTTAGGGGCAGTGCTAATTCAGTCTGATAGTAGCGGACCACGTGTAATTGCGTATGGAAATAAGAGCCTGATCGATGTGGAAAAACGCTATTGTCAGACTGAAAAGGAAGCACTTGCACTGATCTGGGCAGTGGAACATTTTAGAATATATCTTTATGGCAAAGAATCTTTTGATCTGGTAACCGACCACATGCCATTAGAGGTTATTTTTGGGCATAAATCAAAACCATGCGTGGGGATTGAACGGTGGGTACTGCGTCTTCAAGCGTACAATTTCAAAGTAGTGTATAGACCGGGAAAAACAAACATTGCGGATTGTTTGTCCAGGTTGTGCGTGACAGATGACCCCCGGCCGTTTGAGGATGGTTACCACGTCAATCAAATCGTACAGCACGCAAGGCCATGTGCAGTAGGTATTGATTTGATTACAGAAGCATATTTACAGGATAATGAAATAAAATTAGTCAAGGAGGCTTTATCACCAAATACTTGGGATCCAATAATAAAAATTTACCGGATATTTCAAGCAGAGCTCTGGACACACGATGACCTTTTGTTAAGCGGAAATAAAATAATCATCCCACCCACTTAAATTGCGTCCCCAAGTGTTGGAGGCAGCCCACGAAGGGCATCCTGGCATTGTCGCTATGAAGGCATGGTTACGCACCAAAGTATGGTGGCCCAAAATAGACGCTGATGAAGAAGGATTGGTAAAAAGCTGTAAGGGCTGCACCTTGGTGTCTGCAGCGAATCCGCCGATGTCACTGGCGCATCGTGAGCTGCCATTACAGGCTTGGATTGACGTTGCCATCGACTTTTTGGGCCCACTACCCAGTGGAAATCATTTGTTTATGATAGTTGACTATTATAGTAGATACAAAGAAATTAAGACCATGAGGACCATAACATCTATAGAAACTATTAAAATATTAAAATATATTTTTCCAGACTAGGGACTCCAATAATTATAACCGCTGACAACGGTAAACAGTTTGTTAGTGAGGATTTCAAATTATTCTATCGCGAATTAGGGGTAAAAATATATTTCACAACTCCGTATTGTCCCCAACAGAACGGAGAGGTTGAACGACAAAATCGGGGTATCTTGAAACGTCTGCGGATAAGCCAAATCCGAAAGTCGAACTGGCACGATGACTTATTGACATATCCCACCATGTACAACAGTACCCCTCTTTCAACTACTGGAAAAACTCCATCAGAGTTATTTTATGGCAGGCAGTTTAGGGATAAATTACCTTTCATAACAAATATGGATAGTCCGTTTATATCTGATGTCAAGGATAAAGATAAGGTAATGCAAGAAAAGGGAAAGGTATATGAGGATAGAAAAAAGAAAGCAGAGGAAGTGGACGTAGCAATTGGTGAGAAGGTATATGTAACAAATATGGTGAAAAAAACTTGTCACAAACTTTAATCCGACACCCCATACCGTCATAAATCGTAAAGGACCTGAATATGATGTAAGGAATGATGAACAGGGCAGGAATTAAAAAGAAATGTTATCCATCTTAAGAATGTACAGGATCAGTGGAAAATACGTTCAGAAAATAAATCGGGACCAGACAACAATAACTGCAGTGATACCGAGTAATAATTCAAAATAATAAAATGTATGGGAGGCGACAGAAGCCGTAAACAAATCAAGTAGCAAAAAAAAATCTCGAGGTGTTTATATTTTCTCATAATTATTTCTTAGGGAGCGATACCATACGGTGTATTGTAAACGTCGCAATTGTAATTCCGTCAATCTGTAAATTGTGTGTTGGTTGTTATATTGTAATGATTAGTAGTATTTAACTTGTGATTAGAGATTTGTTAAAAATATTGATATATCTGATTTTGAAAAAAAGGGGAAAGGTGTGATGTACTGTAAATCTAAATATAAAAATATACGCAGTATGAGTGGTGAGCGCCTGGACACACGCGGCGGGGAGGCCACTTGTCCGGTGTCAGTCGTACCGTGCGGACGTGCGCCCTCTGCTATAGTGAAATACCAGTGCTGAGTTTTATTACCTGTGTGTAGCTGTGCGTTAGATACTTAATACTTACCCCCTGTGATAAGTGGACGTCACACATACCATAATTACGCACTCAAAATTCCATCTTGTCACTCTAAACGGGCGTAATCTACACACGGCCACCAGATTGTGGAACGCACTACCTAGTTCCTGTTTTCTTCCAAAGTATAATTTAAATGAATTTAAGGTAGCCGTTCATAAACATTTTGTTGCAGCCTAATAGTATCCCTAACCCCCTCCCAGTGATACTGAGTGCTTTATCTTAGCCTGTTCAGAAATACTATTAGTAAAAAAAATTATTAATCAGTTCTATATTAAGTTCTTCGCTCGCCGCTTCATTTCTTACTCTGTCTCTTCTGGTGATTCCTTTGACTTTTCTTAAGTATTTCATATCAATGGATTGCATTTTGTTTTTCATTTAGTTTGTCAAAACCTAGCTCTCACTTCCATACATTAAGATTGGTCTAAATATTGTTTTGTACACTACCATTTTCGTTTTTCTGCTCATCTCCAATTTACCTATAAACGGCTTGCTCAAACTTGCAGCATTACTGATTTCCTCATTCACTTCCCTTTCCATATTTCCCTCTCTGTCTACCCGTACCACTAGATACTTGAATACGTCCACTTGTTTTATCTTGTTTTGGTTTATTTCAATGTTAGTGTTCTTGTTTTCCTTACTTATTGCCATTACTTTTGTTTTGTTTATATTTATGTTTAAGTTTCTTTGTGATAGTTCTTCCCAAATCTCTAAATTTTCTTGTGTATCTTTCTCTTTTTCCGCACAGATCATCAGGTCGTCTGTAAAACTATATACTGATACGTTTACTGGTGATAGTTTATTATAACCTATATATACCATTTTGATCTTGTTCGCTGTTGCCTTAATTATGTCATTCATTATTATTATTATAAACAACGTTGGAGACATTACACTCCCTTATCTTAGTCCCTCATGTATTCCAAATGCTGTTGACTAATTATCTTTCTTACGTAACTTTTGTTGTTAACATACAGACTCTGTATTTCTTGCATTAGTTTCGGGCTCACATTTCGTTGTGTTAGACTTTCCCAGAATTCTATCTTCAGTGCTCTATCAAAGGCTTTTTCTGTTCAGAAAAGTCATATATATATATATATATATATATATATATATATATATATATATATATATATATATATATATATATATATATATATATATATATATTTAAATAAGACAACTTTTCTTTAAAACTTGTGTAAATAAACGCAAAAATTAATTCAACGTTTCGGGAACGTCCTTTGTTCCCTTTGTCAAGAATTTATTTGACAATTACAGAAATTGAAATAAGGTAACTATTTTTAACAAGTACAAAATATGAAACAAGGTAACTAATTTAATTTTAATCTGGACGAGTGTGTTTGACTTCGGGTAGTTGGTCTAGTATGTGATGTAGAAGGTGCAGAAGTGGGGACGCCAGGAATAGTTGCAGCATAAGTGTTTGAAATTTCTGGAAGATTTGGAGTTGGTTGAAATGTAGAATCAACTTGTTTAATGATATTCTTCCAAATTTGTGGCATTCTAGAAGTGTCATCTCGTTTATTGAGGGCGTTTGGTCTTCTTTCAATTTCAACTGCTTCTCTAATAATTCTTGCTTGTAAGGTATATAGAGGTGCAATTAAACGGATATTGTTGGTATTAATTTAGTGTCCTGTATCTAAATGATGTGTAGCTAAAGACGATGAAGGATTGTGCTGTTTAATTGCTAGTTGGTGTTCATCGGCTCTCGCATATAATATTCTGTTAGTTTGTCCTATATAAGTTCTTCGACAGTTGTTGCACGGTATCTCATACACTCCTTGGCTTTCATTAGGAATTTTGTCTTTGGGGTTTCTTAAAAGTTGGGACAAAGTTGAATGTGGTTTGAATACCGGTCTGAAGTCGTTTTTGGGAAATTTCTTTGCTATTCTGTCTGTAATTCCCTTTATATAAGGTAGAATAACAGGAATCTTTCGTTCATTGTTTGACAAGTTATTATTTCTTGGTCTTCTTATTTCGTTGGTAATTTTCAATATTTCTTGATCTTTGTATCCATTTTGAACTAGTATTTTATTAATAGTCTTCATCTCTTCCGTTCTAGAATTTTGGTCAGATAAGTGGTAAGAGCGGTATATCAAGGATTTCATAACGCTACGTAATTGACCAGGATGGTGATGCGAGAGAGTTCAAGTATCTATTCGTATGTGTTGGTTTTCGATAAACTTTGTGTGTAAATTTACCATTAGGAAGTCTTGTTATTAGGGTGTCCAAAAAAGGGAGTGAATTATTTTCTTCAACTTTCATAGTAAATTTGATGTTGTCGTGAATGTTGTTAATATGTCCTAGAAAATGGTTCAAGTTTCCTTTTCCATGGGGCCAAACTACAAATGTGTCGTCAACATAACGAAACCAACATTTAGGTTTTAAATCTGCAGAATTTAAAGCAATGGTTTCAAAATGTTCCATATATACATTCGCAAAAGCTGGAGAGAGTGGCGAGCCCATAGGTGTTCCTTGAATTTGCTTGTAGAATTGTCCTTTGTATGTAAAATAGGTTGAGTGCATGCAGTGGTTTATCAATTTGAGCATGTCTTGGTTTATTGAGTGTTTTGCTTCTAGAATTTTCATCGTGTCTTCAATAGGTATTTTGGTGAAAAGTGACGTTATGTCGAAGCTAACTAAAATGTCATTTGGAGCCAAGGGTACAATTTTGAGTTTGTGTAGAAAATCATAAGAGTTTTTGATGTAGGATACAGCATTTTCACAAATCGGTTGAATAACTTTGGCTAGATAACGAGCAAGGTCATGAGTCGGAGAATTGAATGCACTGACGATATGGCGTAATGGCCAGTTTTCCTTATGTATTTTTGGGAGTCCGTATATTTTGGGGATTCTTGAACTCTTCTCTCTTGGAATTAGTTTCTGTTTTGTTTCTTTGTCTAATTTTGTAGAATTAATGATAGATTTTGTTGTTTTTTCTATGTAAGTGGTAGGATTGCACTGATTTTTCTTATATTCTGAAGAAGTTAGCAGTTCAGACATCTTATGGTGATAGTCTTGAGAGTTGACAATGACAGTAGCGTTTCCTTTCCCAGCAGGTAGTATTAATATTTGATCGTCATTTTTGATTTGGTTTAACATTTGGAGGTCTTGTTTGGTGATATTTTGTTTGGGAAGTTTGCAGTTCTGAAGAATGTGTGCTACGTTGAGTCTAATTTCGTCAGCTACCGTAGATTCTGTATCTTTTAAGGCGTATTCTACGTTGGTGATGATGTTTTCTACGGAATCCGTTTAGAGTGATGGCAAAATTAAATCCTTTACCTAAAACATTTAGAATATTATTATTAAGTTCTTTGTCACTTAAATTGTGTACTGTCCTTAACGGTTCTACATTATTTGCCTGCAATGTATGAGACAGACGTTCAAATTTTTGTTTCTGTCGGTTAGTTTTTATCATCAAGGACGATTCTACAGTAATTTCAATGAGACGATCCACCGTATCGAATATGAAAGGGTGAATTTTGATAGCATGTAAAGTTTGGAATGTGTCATAAAGGGTACGGTTGAGATAGTCAAGTTTAGCCCTTTCATTGGCAATCGCTTTTCTTAAAAGGGCAAGGCTTGTTTTGAATAAAATCTTATAAGAACCATTAATGTCTGGTCTTGGTTTCAATTTAAATCCCTTGGGTATTATTTTATTGTCACGACGACGCTTTAAAAAAGTTAAATTAGTAAGTGTTTCACATTTTTTGATACGTAGCTTTCTGTAAATCTTGATGGTATTCAAAGTTTCTTCTCCGTATAGTTTGGCCCAATGGAAAAGGAAACTTGAACCATTTTCTAGGACATATTAACAACATTCACGACAACATCAAATTTACTATGAAAGTTGAAGAAAATAATTCACTCCCTTTTTTGGACACCCTAATAACAAGACTTCCTAATGGTAAATTTACACACAAAGTTTATCGAAAACCAACACATACGAATAGATACTTGAACTCTCTCTCGCATCACCATCCCGGTCAATTACGTAGCGTTATGAAATCCTTGATATACCGCTCTTACCACTTATCTGACCAAAATTCTAGAACGGAAGAGATGAAGACTATTAATAAAATACTAGTTCAAAATGGATACAAAGATCAAGAAATATTGAAAATTACCAACGAAATAAGAAGACCAAGAAATAATAACTTGTCAAACAATGAACGAAAGATTCCTGTTATTCTACCTTATATAAAGGGAATTACAGACAGAATAGCAAAGAAATTTCCCAAAAACGACTTCAGACCGGTATTCAAACCACATTCAACTTTGTCCCAACTTTTAAGAAACCCCAAAGACAAAATTCCTAATGAAAGCCAAGGAGTGTATGAGATACCGTGCAACAACTGTCGAAGAACTTATATAGGACAAACTAACAGAATATTATATGCGAGAGCCGATGAACACCAACTAGCAATTAAACAGCACAATCCTTCATCGTCTTTAGCTACACATCATTTAGATACAGGACACCAAATTAATACCAACAATATCCGTTTAATTGCACCTCTATATACCTTACAAGCAAGAATTATTAGAGAAGCAGTTGAAATTGAAAGAAGACCAAACGCCCTCAATAAACGAGATGACACTTCTAGAATGCCACAAATTTGGAAGAATATCATTAAACAAGTTGATTCTACATTTCAACCAACTCCAAATCTTCCAGAAATTTCAAACACTTATGCTGCAACTATTCCTGGCGTCCCCACTTCTGCACCTTCTACATCACATACTAGACCAACTACCCGAAGTCAAACACACTCGTCCAGATTAAAATTAAATTAGTTACCTTGTTTCATATTTTGTACTTGTTAAAAATAGTTACCTTATTTCAATTTCTGTAATTGTCAAATAAATTCTTGACAAAGGGAACAAAGGACGTTCCCGAAACGTTGAATTAATTTTTACGTTTATTTACACAAGTTTTAAAGAAAAATTGTCTTATTTAAACATGAATACTTGTGGAAATCTAAATAGAAACATAATATATATATATATATATATATATATATATATATATATATATATATATATATATCCTAAATATCCTAAAGATATGATCTTGTACATTTCTCCCTTTCCTAAAGCTGCTCGGCGCTTCTTCTAGCTGTTCTTCTGTTACCAGCCAATATAATATGCTCGTATATCTTCGATGCCACACTTAGTGTTGTAATGCCGCTATAGTTTGAGCACTCCCTACTGTCGCCTTTCTGAAATATCGGTAGTATTATTCCTATTTTCCAGTCCTCAAGAACTTTTGCAGTGTCCCATGCCTTATTGAAAATTTGTGTTATCAGTTCTATTCCTCGCTTTCCTAAGTTTTCCAGCATCTCTGCATTTATTTTATTGTGTCCTGACGCTTTACCTTTTTTCAGGTATTTATAACTGTTATCACTTCTTCTGTTTGTATAATGTCTCCTTCTTCTTAATATGTTTGTTTCTTTTCTTCCTCGTTTGCTTTGTTTTATTGTTCACCGGGGTTTAGGAGGTCTCGAGAATATTCCTTCCATCTTTCTATCAATTCATTATATTCAGTTATTATTCTGCCATCTTTTGCTCTCACTTGCTTTAGGGTGCAGTGTTTATCCTTCCATAAAGTTTGGAATACTTTGTAAAATAGCTTCTTCTAATTTCCTTACAACTGCTTCTCATGATTGTGGTTTAGCTAGTAATATCATTTCTTTTACTTTAATTCGTTGTTGTTTGTATGTTGCGTAGTTATTTCCGGTTTTGTGATTTCCATTTTTCCTTTTTGTTTATTACTTGTTATTTTAATTCCTGGTTCCACCATTTAGTTTGTTTCTTGTTTTTATTTATCGTTGTTGTTCCGAATTTTTCTTTCGCTGATGTCAGTACTATTTCTTTGAAATACTGCCACATTTCTTCTAAATTCCTAGTTTCCCAATGTCCTGGTTCTCCCTCTAACTTTCTTTGCATACCATCACTATATTTTTTACTATCTCAGTTTCCTGCAATTTGTATGTCTTGATAGTTTCGTTACCTTTTTTAGTGGCAAACTTGTTTGTTACAATTTTTTGACTTTCTATGCCTAGACGTACTTGCACTACCACTAAACAGTGGTCGCTGTAAATTTCTGGCCCACTTTTTATATTCACATCTATCATTTCGTTCCTAAACGTTCTATTTATGGGAAAGTAATTTATTACAGACTTTTTATTCCTACTCTTAACCTCTCTCGTGAACTATTGTATGTTCTTATGCATGTAGAACGTGTTTGTTGCTATTAGATTAAGCGGACTACCTGCTTCCGGTT
Organism: Vesta saturnalis; assembly: GCA_036346205.1. Classification (NCBI taxonomy): domain Eukaryota; kingdom Metazoa; phylum Arthropoda; class Insecta; order Coleoptera; family Lampyridae; genus Vesta; species Vesta saturnalis. The sequence goes on along the minus strand of JARFJB010002299.1, from coordinate 399,232 downwards.
AGTGTACAATTTAAATTTGTTCAAGAAGGTTATTAAAATAGCAGTTATTTGATCTTAAACAGCTTACGATGGAAAAATTCCTTATAATGTACAAAAAATAATTATAGTAAATAACCAATGAAGTGAGCCGATTTAATTTAAATGGACGGTCGGCTCGAAGGATCTCAAGAAAAGAGAAGGGAGTATCCAGTTTACTCCTGCTAACAAGGTTACTATTGGCGATGTTTGGGATACAATAGCCTCTATATACCAGTCCCACTCTTGCAGATTAAACACCGAAACCTTCCCTGCGTGTAACGCCTGTACAATTACCCTCGGGAAAACGGAGCCCGCTTTCGTGCAACAGATATGAGGAGTGCGGTTGGTGCCGAGTTATTGTAACAATAACGATAATCTCTATTTACTAGGCGCATTGGTTGTCAGTAAAGGACAAAACCCTATCCCACTTGTGATGGGAAAGGTGTCCTTAAAGAGCAGGTTTTGCAACTAATTCAAGAAATGAATGTGATGATACCAACAACCGAGTGCGGATTACAATTTCTGAGGTGTCCTGAAGAATACAAACTAACCGGATATCTTTATGGAACCATATGCCGTGACGTCATGTTCCAGGGTAAATGTGCGCGGAAATATCCCGATTTATTGTATCATGGTGTATTTGCGTGCAGTTGTCATTGTGAAGGATGTCATGCCCTGTTTGACCACAAGAATAATCATCGCTGTGGGAGTACTTTGCTAACAAACACCACCATGCCTAAAAGTGGAAAGAGTGAAAGTATAATGTGAAAAATGTTTTGCTATATAACACAACATCAGGAAGCATATTTGCGAAGACGTGTCTTGTAAAACATGTAACATCCATGTGGGTAGAGATCATCTGTGTTATATGTCTATCGATAAAGGGTCTCCGAAAATAGTAGACTATGTTTTTTACGACTTTAAAACCACGCAAATGAAAAAGAAGTAAGATGTTTCCCTCTTACACCAATCTAATCTCTATGTGTTTCTGCAGTGTTGTGAAAAATATATAGATGATGTCTTTGAAAAAAAGTTTTAACGATCCGCAAAATTTTCGCACGGTCTTCAAATTTTCCTACAAGCAATTGACGAAATATCTACTTTATTATTAATTTTATTAAATACATAAATAAAAAGTTTACCTCGAGTAGGATTTGAACCTACGACCTGTAGTACTTTGCTAGAGTACCGCGCTAACCAACTGCGCCATCAAGGTTCAAGCCCTATCGTTGTAAATTTTGTTTTTGCCTGCAGGCTCACATTCCATTAATATAATTAGTAATTTGATTGTAATCTCATTATATTTAGAATTTACATCAGTTCTACATACATAAAGACAAAATTTACAACGATTGGGGTTTGAACCTTGATGGCGCAGTTGGTTAGCGCGGTACTCTAGCAAAGTACAGGTCGTAGGTTCAAATCCTACTCGAGGTAAACTTTTTATTTATGTATTTAATAAAATTAATAATAATTTTTAATTACATATTTACCTTTGAACTTATACGTTCATAACAAAAACTTATAATACTTTACTAAAGTTTGTTGATAAATTTTAAGCGATCCCTATTTTTCAGTTCTTGTAGAATAAGTGCCGAGTCTTCAATTTTCGCATTAATCCACCTCTTTTAATTTTTTTTGTCATTAATCATTTATTTAAAATTTAAATTGAAACTATGTTGTGTACATGTTGTGTGCATGTTGTATGCGTGTTGTGTACGTACGTAATTTGTATTTAAGGTTTATTTCATTTCTCCTTGAGCTGATTAGATTTTCAGAGAAACCGAGAGGCAAGAAGGTTTATTAGTGTGTTTTTGGTTTTTATAAATCTGAAACCGCTGCATATTTCGTAGATACAAGAATACCTATTATTATCTTAAACATATTGATTAATTATTTTTCATACAATTTTTTGACGCGAGGCGTAAAACGACGGCAACAAAGTTCCTAATGTGGAATTTAAGTGTTTTTCAGTATCTGAATGAAGACATATTGTTCAACGATAATTTAATTCACATAAATTTGGTTTATACATTATTTTAATACGATGCCAAAATACATTAAAAATTAATTAAGTGATTGAAAATGTTTAAACTGTATTATCGATATTTTTATAGAAGCTGGTGGTATTGGTATTTCTTTTTTAAGTTAGCGTATATGTCTTTTAGCGAATATATGACATAGATTATTGTTTTTGTTTTTATATCGTTTTCGTCGTATAGTTATCCAAAAAAGTTGTTAAAATTGTTTCATTTTTTTCAATTTCCACTTTATACGGTAAAAGGTCGTGTGTTGTTTCATACTAGATATTTTACTGACGTACAATACAGTTATTCACGACCACTGTATGTTAGGAGAGCAACTAGCGAATTCATTAAAAAGATTATAACATTTTTTTTTTATTCAAGGAGATTTGTTTTTAATTACATTCTTTATTGCGAAGGATGTATACTCGTAACTGTTTGTTTTGTTTGTTTCATTTTTGCTTATTTAAAAAGTTTGTGGTGCTACAAGTTAAAATTTATAAAGGCGGAATGAATGCATAATATACATATACAAGAAAATCAGGTAATACAATATTTATTATATATTTTCTTAGATATTGTTATAGTGCATTTAAGAATTAAACTAACTATAGTCTGTTCACTTTTGCAATGTTGAACTGGCATTTATAATCACACAAGTATTTTTTTAAAGTTGATGGATGTTTACTCGATTATTAATTTTGTCTTACTTTATAATTAATGAACACATTTACGTTGGGTGTATTTTATTAAGTTACTAATGAAAGTAAAAGTGTTTTGCAAAATCATTTACTTCATACAAACTATAATTAGCCTTGCTACTGTTTTAAACTTTTGCTATTTCTAGATGCATTTATTATTGTTTATTCATTACTTTGAATATTAATTAATAATGGTTAAACCTATTGGTACAAGATTATAGCAGCGTGTGAATTTGAAGTGGATTTTGCTAATATATATTTAAAATGTAGATATCATTAAGCTGAGTGGGCTTCTATTTTTCAGATTCTCTAAACACGTGAAAATCAAAAACTTCACCGAAGACGTGAATTAAGGTAAGTGTGATTTCGGTATTTCAGCTATTTTACAACTTACTAAGACCTGCGACCTCCTTCGTTTAGTTTAGACGGCAACCTACGCGACGCTAGTGTGATTTAAACGTATATAACGAAAATTTTTCCCATTGAATAAACCGGTTTAAAATGCTAGGAAACTTATAATCAATTCGAACAGACAGGATGGTTACAATCATGTACAGGAGACGTTTATTTTTCATTTAATCTGCATTTAATGCAATTCTGGCTGAATGATAAACGTGTGAAAATCGATATTTTTAATGTATGTCATCAAATTACAATTTCATCGCATTGTTTGTAGTGGCGTATTATTTAACACGTTCTGTAATTACTAAATACATTAGAATGATACATTGAGTTACCCTTATTACAGTTATGTAATCCCTGTTTTGTGATGAAAAAAGATTATATTAACCCTAAGTGTAATTTCAAAGATTAAAACAACTCAAAGTGTCTATAATGGAAAATGGCAGCAAGACAAAAACTTTAATTAAAGTTATTTTCCAAAACCATTGTATCAATACTAAAACCAAATATTACAGAACGATACTTTAAATTAAAAATTTCAAAAGTGGATATGAAAGAAAATGTAAATACTTTATCTAGATGAGTATTAAAAAGGAAATTAAGTGAATAGATTGATATGAATGGGTTGATAATAAATTTAATGCAAAATAAACAAGTAGTGTGTGAGAAATATTATCGATTCAGTAACACAAACGTGAGCTGTGTACGTTGTTTTCCGCAAAGGCAAGAAATTCAGGAAAGGTCAAGAGGATATCTTGTTAGACAAACAGGAAGAAACAATTTGCCTTATGAAGTTCATTGTAGATAATTATATTATTCGGGTCAATATGCTCTTTGAATCTCGTAATGACATTAATCACACACATTGAAAAGGCTAACAAACTTTATACTGTGTTATTTATAAAGCTTTTGTTTTATTTTACCTGTGTTTACTGTTTATTTTAAAATAATGAATGAAAATAGCAATCCCACTTAAAAAGTAAGAATTTACATTATCTAAATATAACTCTATGCTAGTTATGTTTAAAACGTCATTTACTTTAAAACTATTTCAGAAAATACGAGTATAATCGCAACACTTGAAAAT
>JARFJB010002299.1:365000-390000 GCA_036346205.1 Vesta saturnalis | reverse complement strand
AGAAATGACATAATCAGTACAAATGAATGGCTTTCAGGGGACGACTTTCCCATCAAAGAACTCTTCAGGTACTTTCTGAAGATTTGATCACTACTGTACCATAGTTCTTCCTGCAATTTGTTTTCAAGCCTGCTCATTATGTTAAAATTGTTTTCTGAAACAGAAAAGGAATTAATAAAATGCTATGTAAAGTTATATTCCCAAAGTCTAACATCAGTGAAATTAAAATTTATTAATCGTTTATCATCATAAGGATTAAGTATTTCTTTATTCTGTTTGATCGTGAACACATGTTTGTTTGACATTATCAGATGTTGATATCGCTTTACTACGTTACCATCAAACAAAACATGTTTGTTACCATTTATCGTCATTTGTTGGACACTTGCTTGGGAAGAACCTTTTGATTTTTTACAACTTTTTTATCAACCTATAAATGCTAACATAATTTCACCTTGATTTTCGTCTTTCATTAAACGGCGGAAACTTTTTTATTTGCAAATGGAATTCCAAAGGTATTGTCAGGACTATAATCAGATGTATCGAATGTATCAATGTTTTCTTTGAGAATTTCATAGATATCAGATCGGTTTCCATGTAGCTTAGCATTATTAGTAGAATTTGATAGCGTGTAACAATAATGAAAACTGTATAACAAAGTTTTTAATACGTCTAACACACTGAAACCTACATGTTTATTTAAACATACTTCTAGCTTACTAATTTGAACGATAAGCAAATCATTGTTGAATATTGTACAACCATGAAAATTTCTTTTTAGTAAGTAAGCACGAGCACCATAGCGACCATTCTATTTGGTTACTAAACGTGTCTTTTTATATTTACGTACATTTTCCACCAGTTGCCCAAAAACACTATTAATCATTAATTTATAAAAAATTTGTCAAATTCAGTTTGAGATTGCTGACGCACGGTGGTGTTCAAATCGATTATTTTTTTAACCACGGGGACTGTTTAAAACGTAATATACGGTACTTTTACCAACATCAATCCATATTTTAAATATACCTTCAAATTTCTTTAGTGGATTACGTAATTACGCTTTGGATATGCTAATCGCAGTCGATTATATAACCAATCTCTTCATAATCAGGTTTGCTTATTAGATCCAAAGTTTCAAAATTAGGTTCAACCACAACAGAAAAATCACCAAATTGTAGATATTCTGACGTGATGGCTCCATATAAGTGATTTACATCGTAGTACATTAAATACATACTTTCAGAAGTGGCATAAAATTTTTCTCCCATGTACTTATTAGCTTTAGCATACCGATTAGAATATTGAACCACACCACCTCTAATTTCTCTTTTAATAAACATTATCATATCAATGTCTGTAAATAGTTCTAACTCTAAAGTTTATTTTGTATATCATGAAATAGCTTAATATTAGTGTTAATATTAGTGTTAATTATACGGATGTGATTTAAAAATTCATTTTTTGTTTTCAACAATGGAATGATACTTGTTAAATTAACAATATCGCTACTACTTGACATTGCATTAGTCATAGCTTCCCTCAAAACTGTATCCAACAATGTAAAAATGTGAAGCACACACTTGTGTAACTGATGATCACGTAATAAGAACTTTTAGCAAATATTTTATATATTACAACTAATATCCAAATTAATAATTGAAGTAACTATAGAAGTACTTTAGGTCACGATTGAAATATACTGACTGGTGTAAAACTGCTCTTTATCTACTCATATAGTCACATAAACCGCAATCAAAGTCAAATATTATGAACTGATTATAACTTGCATTTGACTAAAAAAATTATAAATAGAAATAGATCAAAGCTATAAAGAAACATAGCATTGCAAGTAAATTGTCAAGGTTATTAAGTATGAGAAAGATATCTATCGTAAACGCATAAGGTCATTAGCTTGCCGAAGATTAAGGTCAACAAACTCAGAAATTCATGTTATTGGTACCATATTTTATTCCACTTTTATAAACTTTGCCTTTGTTTGTTAGGGAGTACTTATACCAATAATCTAATATACTTTATTTGCTTAATTTACAGAAATTTTGCAAAGTGCTTGCGTTTTACTATTTACATTTGCCTTCTCTATTTACACTCTTTACCGTCTCTCCTGTCTTTACATCACTTACACTAACTTCTTCTCTCTTTTCTCTTCTCCTATTAACTGTCTTCTTCTGTTCCATGTTTATTGCATCCACTCCGCTCCCCTTCCTCCTTCTTCTAGTATCTCTTCCACTGTCCTCTCCTCCTACTTTAATTCCCTGCATTCTTGCAACATGTGCTTAATCGACTCTATCTCTGCTCCACACAGCCTACATTTTCTCTATTTGTTTCCACATCTAAATCTCGCTATCATTTTCTTTCTCTCCCTCCTCCCTTCCCCAATCAAATATCTCGGTATCCCTTCTCCCTTAATGTTCCTATAGTTTACATTGTATTTTCCTTCTTTTACCTTCGACCATCTTTCCTGCTTTTTCACATATCTATCACTTGTAATTATGTCCTCTCTCACGTGCAATTCTTCCCTTATTAGCCTTTCTACTTCTTCTTTTGCATATCCGTTTCTTTCGTAATATTCTTGTCCATATTTCTTTCCAGCATTCTTGTAGAATTTTACACTCCGTTCTTCTACTCATTTCCTCCTCGTACTTTACTGCTCTATTTCCCGCCTCCGCCCTTATTTTCTCTAGTTGCACCTCCTCTTTAATGATGTATCCTGGTGTTTCTCTTTCCATTCCCAGAATCCACCTCCAGTATTTTTCTTGCAATCCCTCTATCTCTTGGTATTCTTTCCACCCCACACTTCCGCCCCGTATAGTACCACAGTTTTTCAAATAATAATTTTCTTTTCGTTACGTCCATTCCAAACGGTCTTTCCCCTACACTCCACACTTGCCCTATTAGCTTATTCCCTTTTCTCAGTCGCTTTTTTATATGTTCCCCATCTTTATTGTCTTGTGTCATTGTGTATCCCAGGTAAGTGAATTCCTTTACTTGCTGTATCTCCTCATCCTTCCATTTCCATTCCTCCATTTTCCTTTTTCCGCCCCTTTTCTCCATACCATTACCTTAGTTTCGTCCCATTGACTTCCAGATCTTTCCTTTTCAAATATCTGTCCAACGTGTTTAACATTCCTTTCATTTCTTTTTCCTCCCTTGCTAATAACACTATATCATCCGCGTATGCCAGCGTCCACACTTTCACGTTCCCCACCACCAGGCCTCCCTTTTGTTGTCCCCTTGCTTGCAGAACACTTTCACACACTTTAGTTCATTACTTTTAGATTACGTTGCAATAGTATTCACAAAAACTTTAACTCATTGTCTCTGATTATGTCAGACAGACACATACATTGCACTTTGTTCATTATATTTACTGGTGTTTACCAATAATATTTATTAACACCTGTTCTTAATCTTTCCGAGATCATATGAAGTACTTTCTCACGTCTAGACTTCATACTTATGGATTATGTTGCTTTTATTATAGTTCATGGGATTTGCTCATACAGGCGTTTCATTCTTGTGGGATTTTTTTTATTGAGTCGGTTCAACGTACCGATCCCTTCCAGTTGTTGACAATTGTGTTAACGTTAACAGATTTACATGTATATAGTGTTAATTTTTTTTGTGAATATTCATTCATTACCTAGTAGTAGGCTTCAACAAGCAAGAAAACTAAACTATCCATGAAAAAAACAAGTATTTTGCAAGATATCTTGGTGCAACCATGGTTTAATTACCAACCCACAGAACCACTACCGACACCTTCCATAGAAAGTGTTTCAGTCATATCCATCGGAAATTATGGTGTAGAGGACAACTTTGCACGATGTTTTACAAAGTAAGTATATGTTAATTAATTGAGTTCTCATTTACTGATTTATGTATTAATTGACACATTACTAATGTAATTTATTATGTTTCTAGTATTACCGGGTAACAACAGTTGTTGTCACACCACCATCGCTGCAATTGCAATATGGAGGAAAAAATCTGTCCCAAATACACCGGATTGATGACCGGGAGGGACTTGTAACACCTCCACCAACACAGCTTACGCAAGATCCTTCAGCATTGCAAGAATTTAAGGCGAAAAGCATGAAGTGGTTAGACCAAATTATGGAGGAATACAGTGAGGTATAGGGAGTGGATCGTGTTGAGCAATTAACTGTTGACTTATCTGAGGACAACCAACAGTTAGAACAAATTAGAAAAAATATATTAAACACAGAAAACGTGCTGCGTACGTTAGATGACTTAGAGATATAAATATAGTAATTGTATTAGATGTGTCAACATTTTTAAATTAGTATATGTTAGTAAGTAGTTTTTTGAATAATTTGTTTAATATAATTTTTTGTGTAGAATTTATTGCATTGTATAAGTACCTTTTTATATTATAATAAATAAATGTTAAATTGCTCTTATGTTTTATTACTTATCGTAAAATATTCTCATTATCCTATTAATTTTACAACTGAAAAAATATACAAAGCATTTACGTGACAGTTCAACTTGCGCTGAAAAGTGAAATGATCTACGTTAAGGAAAATATTGAAAACATCTGGAAGTTCGAGTTAGATTAACATATAAATTTCTACATCAAAATAAAGCAGACATTGGTAAATTTTAAATATATTAATGGATTTGAGCATAAAATTAAAATAAGGTCTAAATTCCACTGATATCCTTGTGTATTATTGGGAATACATCATTCTTATCTTGACTTTTTGTGTAAACAGGGCCGACATTAAAACCTATTTATCAGTTTTTAAGTACAGTTCAGTTGTTTTATTTATTAAAAAGATTTTTCTCTTATAAGATAAATATAATTCTCACATAAGTGTGTGTACGCAGTTTAAATTTTGAAAATTATATGTTTTTAAGGAAGTTTATCTTGTAAGTAAAGCAAGGAAATGATTCCAAATCTGATTTAAGTGAAGTATTTTTTCCTGTAAGAAATATAATATGCATAAGTTCATATGAACAATGAAATTTTCAAATTTTATAAAATTTTATGCATATTGTTTGTTTGAGACAAATTACATTTACCTTAAGCAATATCTGCACGAGAAAATAATGAATTAAGCGTTTGTCATTAAACTAAACCCACAGTTTTGTTTTACAATCATTTTACTTTAAATTATTTATCTAAACATTGTTTGTGAATATTAACCGATTGTTAAAAACCCTATTGTATTTAATGATATACAAACTGTGTGAATGTGATCAGATTTAACTTTCATATAAAACTAGTTTCTGCATGTTGCATTACAAATCTAATTTTATGTAAAATTTTTAAGACAGGTACATTGCAACGTGTCTAACCAACCACGTCACATAAAATGGGAACGAGTTAGTTAGCTCAACTAGCAGTGTTGGGTAGGATCTAGATCAAAGTGATCTAGATTCAAGATCTAGATCCACTAAACGGATCTATGATCTGGATCTAGATACTTTGCTCTGCTAGGATCTAGTATCTGGATCTAGATCACATTTTAACAGATCTTTAGTACTTGAATCCAAAGATCCATTAGAATATTTTAAAATGTATTTTAAGGGTATTTTGTGAAATTTTTAACTGGCTTGAAGCAACAGAGCTTTATATTTAAAAAATACATTATGCTCCGTTACGACCGTTACATCCGTACCCCACAGAGATACATACACATTTATACAATTACCTACTGCCTGAGGCATGTTAAATTCCGAAATAACCAATAATAGAATTATTCATTTCCTTTGTTAATATTTCCGTCGGTTGTTTTTGTTTCCCAAAGCTACAAAGGCAGGTAATGACAGCTAAGTGCTAATCTAATGACTTAATGAGTAATGACAATGGGGTCATCCATCCATTAAAGTAAGTACTTAAGTTAAGTGGAACTGGAATTCCCTGTTGCTAATTTAATCGAACAAAAGGAGGTATAGAAAAACAGCAATCTTGTCTTCAGTTCTTAAGAATACGACTTTAACTAAAGCACATTTGTTAATTGTTAGTTAGATCAACAATGAGTGACGAAGCTGAATTAATGGAAGTTCCGCCAATCTTAAGCGGTAAATTTTATAAAATTTTATCAAAATGTGACAACAAGATAGTGACCCAGTGTCTAAATTGTCCCGCACAAATACAAGGTCATGTAACTTCAACAGGAAATTTTATTCGGCATATGAAGGTATGTATTAATATAGTTTTTGGCAGAATTTTAGTATCATTTATTGGATTCTTACGAAATACATCATCTGATATATCAAAACGTGATTTGTAGACTTAATTTTTCTTATTAAATTCTATATGAATTATGTAAAGTATTTTTTGTTGCAAAATACTTAGTTTCTCGTGTGTAAAAGAACGTTTACAAAAGGTTGAGATTTATTTCTTAAAGTCCCTAATGCATCAAAAAACTTTTTTAAATGTTTATGATACCTGTATTCATAAAAGATGGGATTCAGTCGCTTTCAAAATTGGTGTTATCTAAATTTTGACTGAAACTTGAAGTGACTTCAATCTAAATTTTATAAATTAACATACACTTTCTCCTTTTTTTCTAGAGAAAGCATCCAGTAACATTTAGCAAATTCGATGCAGAAAAGACAACAAAAAAAAGTAAAACCAAAATTTTATCAATGAAGAATTTCAACAAGACTAACATTTTTCAACGATCTACCAGTTCTACCACAAAGAACTCGGTTAACAAACTCGTCTTAGATTACATAATTGAAGAGATGAGGCCTATTTGTACAGTCGAAAAACACGCATTTATTAGGTTAGTAGAAGGACTTTCTGGCAAAAAACCTTGTGACCGAAAAACGCTCAAGAGTAAATTAGAAGAAAAGAAATCAGCAGTTATTGGTGCTATAATAGAAGAATTAAATAAAACCAAATACGTCTGTACAACTGCAGATGTTTGGAGCACCAATAATAAAAGTTATCTTGGTATGACTGCACACTTTATCGATAGTAATAGCTTCCAACGTAAATCTTTTGCAGTAAGCTGTAGGCGATTTAAATTTGCACACACATTTGACAGAATTGCGGAGTTAATAAGTGAAATTCATAACGAATACAAATTAAATCTCGGTAAAATTTCAGGAACGGTAACAGATAACGCAAGCAACTTTAATAAAGCTTTTAACGTATTTACTGCTTCTATATGTAATAAGAGCAGCGATAGCGAATTAACAGAGTTGCAAAATCAAAATGATGTAGATGTTGAATCATTACCTGCTTTTGATACTGACAGTACTTACGTGCTTTTGCCCGAACATTTTAAGTGTTGTTCGCATACACTCAGCCTTGTAATTACGATAGATGCAGCTAAAGCATTTGAAAACATAAGGTATAAAAAAATGTACGATACTGTTTTTGGGAAAGCTTATTCTTTATGGAATTTAGTGAGTAGGTCAACTAAGGCGTCGGATCAGTTAGAAAATGTTTGCGGTGTCAAATTGAAAGTTCCTTGTCCTACTCGTTGGAATTCCATGTAGGACGCATGTGTTAAACTAATTAATATTGAAGCAAAATTATGTGATGTTTGTAAGTTATTAAAATTAGACGTGTTCCAACTGTCAGATTTTGTGTTTTTAAACGAATATATTTCTGTTACAAAACCTATAGCCGTTGCAATAGATATTTTACAGGATGAAAAAACTTGTCAGTTAGGTACTGTTTTGCCAACACTTTTCAAAATTAAAGCTAGCTTAGAAGCAATGACAAAACTGACATTTTGTTCTAAATTAAGAGAATGTTTATTGAACGGCTTTACAAGACGTTTCTCTAATATAATGGATATTAAAAATTCTAGTAGTCGACCATACCTGTTATCCACAATTTCTAACCCAAAATTTAAATTATGGTGGTTAAAAATTACCCCCTTTAAAAATGAAACAGCATTCTGTCAAACGCAATTATTGTGTGAACTTAACAATTCCGGATTTCAAGAAAATCTTAATAATTCAGAATCAGAAATTTAGTTCACACTTACTGAAAAAAAATCCTCTGCCACGGACGAATTCTTTGATTTTTTAAAAATAAATACGCAAACAACATTTGATTCAGAATGCACAAATTATTTTAAAGACACAAGCACTAACTATGAGCTATTAAATATGTACCCTGCTATAAAAGAAATCTTTTTAAAATATAATTCTATACTTCCTTCATCTGCCCCCGTTGAAAGGATTTTTAGTATGGGTGGACTAATTTTAACTCCTCGTAGGAATAGATTAGGTGATGATATATTTGAGATGCTATTATTAATTTTAAAACAAAATAAAATAAAATGCAATTATGTAATGTATACTTATAATAATTTAGATAAATGTCCTTATCCTTATAATTGTATAACAACTATGTGTTAAGTTAAATTAACAATTAACATTGCAACTTGCAAGTGTAAATGTGTACCTAATACTAATTTTGTAATTTGTAGTGCGTTAAATAATTAATGTCAGTTTTCAATAAAAACCTATAAAAATTATATTTGTATATTATTTTTCTTAATAATTTAACCTTACGGACTAATATTTGTATTACATGAAAAATGATCATGGGAATGGGAGTACTACTCATCAGTAGCAATACTAGCAATTAAAGATAATATTAATAATTAGAAAAATCTCGAAACAATTTAAGGAATGTCGGATCTTTATAAAAGATCTAGATCCCATTTCAAGGATCTTTGATCTTTATCTAGATCCATTTTTACGTACGGATCTTGGATCTTTATCTAGATCAGTTTTTAAAAATGTGTTTGGATCTGTATCTAGATCCTAAATAAATGGATCTTACCCAACACTGTCAACTAGTAACTCAGCTAAACGTCTTGAGGCCGCAAAGCACTCGGATAGCGTGGGTGTTTTGAAGTGTTGATAAAAAGTACATAGATGGTTAGGTTGGTTATACAACGACAAAAAAATTGTAGGCTGAAAGATAAAGAGAACAGACAAGAAATAGGCGCGACAAGCTTTAAAGAAAGCAACTATGAGTTATTCGTTCTTGGAAGAGAGTCCCTGTAAAGCTTGAACCAGGGAAGAAACAGGAAGAACATATGAACGACAATTTCCTTAAAAAGCGTAAACTTCTTTATAAATTTACCAAGAATAAATAACCTTTGTAAATTTTAATGACTATCACAAGTTTTTTAATTAACATATTTTCAAAATGATTAGTGACGATGGAAAGTCGCGAGGTTTTACGGGTCATAAACTCACCTTTCATCGCTAATTTAATAAAAGAACCTAATGCCCCTCTCTGCTTTCATAAAACGTAACCCTGAAAAGGAAAATTTATATACACATATATAACCGCAATAGTTTACGTTAGAAAGGTAACACTTCAACTTGCCTTTCGTTTCACAACATCCAAGCATAAAACTCCCTTAACAATGACAAATTCAAATATATGTAGATAATCGGTGAAGCTTGTTCAGTTCATATCCCAACATGCATATACAGTAACTAATCAATTTCTAATTCGAGCCCGACGATCTGAACCCTCTTATCCCCAATAAAAGAAACTTTGTGCTTAAAAGCTAACAAATATAGTATAAATAATACGGCAGAGACAACCGGTATATAGACATACTATTTCTGTTTTACGTTACTGCTACTGCGCAACGATAGCATAAATAATAGCTCCTGAAGTAGTATCAAAGATGGAGCTAAAGTTAACACATCACTGGGTGTTTTATGTAAAAGTTCAGTGATAATCACTCTGAATTTGGTTAAATTAAGTGCACAACATATTAGTTAATGATTGAATCAACTTATAACAGTTTTATACTAGTGAAATCTTTACGAAACTTAAATGAAATCAGCTATCAAGATGTCACCGAAGTTGCAACAAAGGTAAACCATGTATTACATTTTTTTTTGTAATATGATTAATTTAAAGGCACTTTTGTGTAGATACTGTAGTTATCCCTGCGGAAGGCAGCATGTAACCGATGATAGGTTTAAAGGTAAATTCAGCAATACAATGTTTATTAATACATAATGGAATAATTGATGGACGAGTACTTCCGTAGTTAATACCGTTTAAATTTCATCCTCGTAATTGCAGCACAGCTACCAGTAATCTCTTACAATCAGTCTCAATTGCAAGCACATCGTAGCAAATCCAAAAGTGAGACGAAAAGGTACATAACGTATAACCTCAACACACCAATAAAGACAAGACGAAGTAGAAGAAGGAGAAAAGAAAAGTAAGGGATAAAATATCAATTTATTTATGTAACGTTGTTATACCTCTATAGATCGAAGGCGAGCTATATGTGATAATTTAAATATCATAGTTTAAGCCTAAAAGAAAGCCGAGATAACTTACCATGTGTGTGTAAGTAACATATTTTTACGTACACAACAATAGCGACTTTATTACTTGACCAAATGAAGAAATATTTTTTTTTTAATTCTCATCTGAAGATGGTGATTTACACACCGAAGAACAGCAACCAGAGAAATTTTCTAAAATATATTTTACGCCACACTAAATGGCCGTTAAGAAACCACTCCTTAGAAGCATTCAACAAAATTTCCTTATCAAATTTTTACAGATAAATGTTGTTTTACCACACAGTAATAATCAAAGAAAATTTATAGAATCGACCAGAAAGTATCCGATATCGATTTCTGCACGTTACAACATTAATATAAAAAAGATTCTATTACAATACAGTATATAAATTGAATTTTTTGAGCAAGTTTATTTTTAATTATGATTTATTTTTCGTTATTAAAAGTCAATCTCTGTACATAGTATCAATAATAAATTCGCTGTAATCATTTTCTTGATGTGCCCGTTGCATTCATTGTCTCGAGTTTCTAATAATGAATTACCCCTTTTAATTGTGACGTCATGGATTAAAAGTGGTGGGTGGGGCTGCACTCATTCTACTTAGAAGCGAACACTATGCATCTCTGCAATACACATTACATAATTGCATATCATTCTATAACATTTGTTTTATTTCAACTCATACATAAGTCTATGGACGCTGCATTTGAAAATCATAAAATTATTTTAATATTACAAGCTTAATTTATTATTACACACGAATATAAGGCATGTTAATATAATTTATTTTTTTAAACCTCTTTCGCTAAATTTACATTTCACAATTTTTTCTTCTAGACACTTAAGTACATATCAAACTAACAATTTATATTACCGCTTAATTTTCACTATATTTCTATTTCGTCTTTCCTGCATATTTTCTTCTAAACACACAATTTCTTAAGTACATTGTCTATCAACACTAAAGATTAAAAATTACACATGCTTTATTATACTGCCATTGATGCTTTGCTAACCTGAAGCTCCTTTTTCTCCTATTCCTATTAATTTCGAACAACTCTAAATCTAGTTTTAATTCTTTAATTTTCTTTATTCATTCATTCGGCTTCTCCCTTCTCTCTTCTATAGTTAATATTTTTTCTTTACTTCCACTTCGTATCGTACGTGCTACTTTTGTTATTTCTGCTCATAATAAGTTACCATTTACTGAATCAGGCGCACCCAAGGAAGCCTTATTATGAATCTGCATCCTTGAAACCACTAACATTGAAAAAACACGTGGGCACCTTAAAAAATAATTTACTTTGATCCATTTTTAGCTTAGACCACAACCCCTCGTACTCTGATTTTATAGCTAGGATACTTATACAGCTATTTGATTTTGGCTAAGTTTAGTCAATACAAGAACCATTTGAGCTTGACCTTGAAAATTGTATTTTTAGATTGCTAAGAATTGTAATATGATAAACTTGAAATTTCTGTTTTAAATTTTGGCCTTGATGAGCTTGAAATTTAAATTTCCCGACTAAAGTTTGACCTTGAAATATTGAGCGTAGATCACCAAAGTACGATTATGCTCTTGCAGCATGGTCCAACTCTCTAGGGCATCGTTGTCCGGGAGTTCGTAGATATATTTCCTGGTAGATGGATTGGGAGAGGTGGTCCAATTTCCTGGTCACCTCGTTCACTAGACATTACACCTGTGGATTTCTTTCTATGGGATGTTCTATCGAACGTATGTTCAACATTTGGAAGATCTACGGCAAAGGATTACTGCAATTTTGCACAGATAGAAACATTGGGTGGCCAAAAGTACATAATATATAATTTCCGCAAAGCCAATGAACAGTTAATCAAAATTTAATAATCAATGGAAATGATCTGTTTTAAGTAGCACTTGCAATTCGCATCACACTACATTGTAAACTGCAATAATGACATAATTTGGCCAAAATCCGATTGTTTATATACTTTGAACAGTTAAAATCTGTTCTTGTGGTGCAAACTACAACAAAATACTCCATTGAAATGTAGTTTAATGTGTTTCAACCACATTTTCTAATTGACTTAGCTACATACTTATTAGTTATTACACACTGGTTACCCAACAGATGGAGTTACCATATTACGAAGATAGTTGAACGACAACGCCCAATATGCAAGTAACTGGCTTGGTTTACAAATATCGACCTCGTCCGTTATTTGATAAATATCGGTTTTATAACGTTAATAACTATAACAAATTACAGTTTTATTTTGGCTTTATTATTTTTGTTTTTAATTAATGTACTACTTTTTGTTATTGTAGAGTAAAGATTTTTGAAATTTTATTACAAATGTAATTATTACTGGTTGAATAGGCAAATTTTCTTTTGGGATAAAAATTTGTTCTAACATCTCAACTAATTCTTACAGAAATTATGATTTACTAAGGATGGTAACAGTAGTTGTTATCGAAACATAAATTCAAATTTTATTTTTAACATTTGCTTCAGATAAGTTTATGGCCCTCATATTTTAAAGGGCTGTATAACTAGTCTGCTTGCAATGAATAGGTTTCCAGCCTCACGCATTCAAATACTCTGTATCTAATTTGATCCCTGCTAGTTTCTGGGTTTAGCTTCTCTATTTTATACTGCATTTCAACTTCCCAAGTACACCTTGCTGCAATCGCTTAATGTTGCCGATGCGTAAGTTCAATATGAACAGCACAACTAAGGCGCTGACATGAACTTTATTATTTGTAACGGAAAATTTCTGAAGGCCCTTAACCCCAAGCACGATAAAATCTATGCTGAAAGCAAGTAAGTAAACAACAAAATATCGGCTCATGTTAGCAATTGCTAAGCAATGGAAGTTATTAACGCTTTCAACGTTTCACGGTGAAAGCGACCATTACTTTATACATATAGTATATCCTTTAATAAGTAGTTTAATACAAGACTACATAGAATATGACCATGTCAGACGGTGGTTACGTTAAGCCCTTCGAAATAATTGCGTCTAGCTCGTATGTAAATAAAAAATAGGAACATTGTAGAATATTGCAATATACGTTTTCTAGCAGCTTTAAAGTAATCTGTCAATTTACGAGTACCTTTCAACCTACGTATAGAAGGTTTATGACATTTTTTCATTAACACTTAATCGATTTATTACATCATTTTACAATGCCTGACAAATTTTCGCCCAAGATCGCCCATGATGGTGTGTGTGTGTGTGTGTGTGAGTGTGAGTGTGAGTGTGAGTGTGAGTGTGAGTGTGAGTGTGAGTGTGAGTGTGAGTGTGAGTGCGAGTGCGAGTGTGAGTGTGTGTGTGTGTGTGCGCGCGCGCGTGCGTGCGTGCGTGAACGTGTGCATGTGCGTGTGCGTGTGTGAATATACGCTAGTACCCACGATAACTCCAGAACGACAATTCGTGCTTATTTCGAATTTCGCTTGATTTTGTTTCTTCTGGAGCTGATTAGATTTTGGGAGTTCAGACGCGGAGAGGGGGGCTTATTAGGAGCAGTTTTCTGTTTTTATCAAATATTTCTGAATCAAACTGTGTTTCAAAGATATAAAAATACCAACTTATACACCTAATCGTAAAATTTTATTTTATGTAACTTGTCTTTATAAGGTTTCTTTCACGCACACACGCACACGCGCACACACGCACACACGCTCACACGCACACACGCACACACGCATACACGCTCACACGCACACACGCACACACGCACACATACACACACGCACACACGCACACACGCACGAGCACCCGCATACATGCACACACGCACACACGCATACATGCACACTCGCACACACGCACACACGCACACACGCACTCACGCACACACGACACACACGCACGCACACACGCACACACGACACACGCACACACGCACATGCGCACACACGCACACACGCGCACACACGCACACACGCACACACGCACACACACGCACACATGCACACACGCACAGACGCACACACGCACACACGCACACACGCACACACGCACTCACGCACACACGCACACACGCACACATGCACACACGTGCACACGCATTAACGCACACACGCACAACGCGTCCACACGCGCGCGTGTATACGCACACACACTAATACGCACACACAGTTAAAATAAGGAGTATGCGAATTGCTACTTAAATATCATGGGTCAATGATGATTAGTGACAAAGAGTATTATTACAACAGTATAAAATTGCATGCGAACTTCCTTGGGCTGCATGGGATTTGGAATTGGAATGAGCGGCTTATTATTTATAATCAAGTGTGAATTAAATTATACAGATGCAGATTAAGGTAACTTTTGTCTGGTAAAGTTGGCAGGGCAATGACTTTAACATGATAAGTTGTCAAAGTAAGTCACGACAAGATAATAAACGTAATCATTCACGTATTTTTTGTGATGTCGAATTGAGTGGAGGTCAAAAAGTACTATGTGGCCACAGGTGGCCGATAAAATGTAAGGGAGATAATTTTTGATATAAAATCGTAATACCAGAAAATAGCTATCGATGAATAATATTTTATTTTTAAGGTTATTCTGATATGGGGCGATTTAATGAAATAGGAACGTTTTTTCTATCCACTTGAGAACTCTCAGATTCGAAGTGAAAGGTGCCAA
The DNA here is from genome assembly GCA_036346205.1 of Vesta saturnalis. Taxonomy (NCBI): domain Eukaryota; kingdom Metazoa; phylum Arthropoda; class Insecta; order Coleoptera; family Lampyridae; genus Vesta; species Vesta saturnalis. The sequence goes on along the minus strand of JARFJB010002299.1, from coordinate 375,050 downwards.
GTTCGAATCGAAGAGTAGTCTACTACTTAAATAAAAATCGGAGTAAATGAATTCTACTCTAGTGCGAAAACAGTCCTTTTCAGGACTAAGCCTGATGACGGAAGCTGAGTACGCGTCCGAATCGTCGCGCTACACAAAAAAACTGGGGATATGCTGAGCAACGTAACTAAAACAGTATTAAGCGGGGCGAGTAATTTTAGGTGCTACGGACGTGATTATTTACTCAAATTGTAAATAGCGAAACGCGGTTTTAGCCTCGGGACCCTATAATGGTACTAATTCAACCAATTTTGGAAGTGTAACGGTTGCATCACAAATTATCTTATTAGTGGTCATCTGTTGTCTAGATCCTCCGGAAAATTCACACTTTCAACGAAAGTTCTTGCTTTAGAAATAATTATTAAAGTGTTACACTTTCCAAGACGTGATATAAAGCTCCGTACTGATAAGAAGTTGAAATCATATCGTTTGCAGTCCCGCTGAGGGATAGATCCGTATGTTTATCAGAAAGTCAAGTACGAAATACTGAATTATTCCAAATTAAGAGCTTTTACGATAGGCAGGACACGGAGTGCTGAAGAAATATATATATATATATATATATATATATATATATATATATATATATATATATATATACATATATATATATAGGGTTATTTCTTTAAAACCTGACGTATGCTACCTTTTTTATTACTGAAGTTAGACTTTTACTTCCAAAAGTAAAGTTTTAGGGCGTAATCTAACTATGAAAATTTAGGAAAAAAGTTACTCCAGCGTTGCCAGTTTTTTCAGTCTATTAAAAAATAACATCTTTTAAATGGCAGCATTGCATTTTTTGCAAAATCTCATAGGGCGTTTCACTGCAATCAAAAGTACTAGGAAGCCGTTTACGAATTATTATTGCTTAATAGTTATCACGCAGTAGTATATTGTTCTACTGGTTTTAGTGTGAATTTTCTTACTATTTTTTTTTAGTTTTAATAGTTTTTATTTGTTACTTCGTTAATAAATTTCATATTCACCCCTGTTCTTTTTAATGGTACAGTAAATTACTAATTTTACCAATATTTGCATAGTTTAACACGCCATGGTAACACTATGGCGTGTACTATGTTTGATCTGAATTATAATTAATTGATCCTAAAAGTAAACAATTAATGTCGGGAGAGCTAACAAGGCCATTATCGTTATTTATTGTACTTAGAGGATGGAAACGCTTAAGTTGTCACGTTCGCAACAATAATAAAACGGATCTGACAAATAAATATTACATTAAATAACAAAGGAATAACTATAACTCTGAAATCTAAATTTAAAATAATTGAAGCGTTCGGTCGAAAATAAATAACAGCAAGTCCCATGAGTGGCACGAGAGCCAGGGATCGCGTAGAGAGCAATCTGGTTGAAACTAAATGTGATTGAAGGGTATGTAAGTGAAAAATGTATAAGTATATATGTACAGTTAGAGATTCATACAGTAAGTATACGCTCTATTATTTTCTTGATTCTGTCTGTATTTCTATTTCTTACTTCCTTGCGTGTCGAGGCAGTAGACAAATAGCTTTCCGGTAGTAGGACAATACCGTTAGTAGGGAATGCTACGTCGTCCGGGACATGATTTGGCCAGTAACCGGTCTGCTCGCTACGGTATTACTCAATAGAACACTACAATAGCCTCGAATCGACCTGGCAACAAGGGGCAGTCAACGTCGAAGCAGATAGGCCCCGTCGTTGACGACTGTGCAAGGACTGAATGGCGAGTCGGTACGTGGAATGTTAGAGGTATGCATGGTAAAGAATTTGAAATTGCGAATATAATGCATGAAAGACACCTTGATATTCTGTGTGTATCGGAGATAAATTGCAGAGGAAAGGATGATGTGGAGATGGAGGATGGCAGCCTTGTAATATGTTCACGAGTTAAGGCTGAAGTTCATGGCGCAAAAGGAGTTGGGATGATCGTAAATGAAAGAGCAAAAAGATGTGTTAAACAGTACGAATTGGTATCTCTCCGGGTAATGTAGATTAGAATGAAAGTTGAGTTTCGAAGAATTTTTCTTATTGCACGCTATGCACCGGTGAACGGAGAAAAAGACCAGGAGTATGAGAACTTCTGGAATAAAGTAGAGAAGGCGTTGAACGTACGTAAACCAAACGAAAGAGTGATGATAGTGAGGGATATGAAGGGATGGGTGAGTCTACAGAGAGAACATACTGAACGCGTTCTAGGGAAGTTCGGAGACCAAAGAGTCAATGAGAATGCTGAACGCCTGGTGAACATCTGTGTGGAGAGAAGCCTGTTTGTATCCAATACGTAGTTTAAACATAAAAATGTGCATATGTATACATGGCAAAAAGGTGAATCTAAAAGTATGATATACATGATTGTGTGTGATGAACGGCTTAGAAACCTGGTGAAAGACACAAAAGTAAAGCGCGGATCGGAGTGTGGATCGAACCACTTTTTGGTTGTATCGAGAGTGTGTTTAGTGCAAAACTGGGTCTGGAGAAGGAAAGAAAACGTAGTGCGAACGTCCAGAATTAGAGTAGACAAACTGGTGGACAATGGTGCGAGAATGAAATACGCAGATTCGGTGAGTAAAGAGTTGAATGTTAATGAAACAGTGTGAAACGAACAAATAAAATACACTGACGTTGAAAGTGCATGTATAAGCTCGAAAAACTATGTTGTCAATTGTGCCGTGCGGATATGTGGAAGAGCGACCGTAGGTATACGGAAAAAATGTGCTTGGTGGAATGAGTCGGTAAAAAACGCAGCATGTAAGACAAAAGATGCGTACATGGCAATGATTGCTGCAAAAAATGAAACAGAAAAAGCGATTGTACGTATACATGCATACATATGTATGCATATTAAGAAACAAAGAAGCGAAGGAGGCATTGAGAATAAGAAAAGAGGAAGTGATGGCTGTGGAAGGAGAAAAATGCAGAATGATTTTGAGTGAACCAAAAACTTCTGGAAATGGGTCAAAAATACAAAATGTGGCCCAAAACAGAACGCTTCAGGAGTGATGAATATGAGCAACGAAATATTCTGGGACGATTGTGATGTAATGAAGCGCTGGCAAGAATATTTCGGAAAGCTGTACAGTAGTGCGGTAAGTAAGACTGAAGGGTTAAATATGGAGAATGTAGAAGGAATGGTGAATGAAACTGAGAATGATATCGGTATAAATGGGATAGAGAAAACGGTAGGAAGTTGGAAAAACGGCAAGACAGTAGATGAAATCACTGTGAAATGCTAAAGTATGGGAGTGCAAAGCTTATACGAAGATTGTGTAAATTATTCAATGTATGCCTTATATGTGGAAACGTGCTCAATGTACCTGCTAAAGTATTTGGACAAATACTGATTGATAGAGTACGAGAAAAATCACAAACTAAGATTTGGGATGTGCAGGGTGGCTTCATACCAGGGAGAGGATGCTTTGATCAGATGGTTGCTCTCCAGCAGGTGATTGAAAAGTGTTTAAGTGTAAAAATGAAGCTGTACTGTGCGTTTGTAGATCTGGAGAAAGCGTACGACAGAGTGAATAAGGAGAAGCTGTGGAAATATTAAATGAATATGGCGTAACTAAAAGTCTAATAAACGGAATAAGGGCAGTATAAAACGGTAGTCGGGCATGTGTTAGGGTGTGAGTGAATACTTTAATATTGGGCAAGGAGTGCGACAAGGCTGTGGGATCTCACCGTGGTTGTTCACTGCATACATGGATAAATGTGTTAGATAAGCATGTACCGATACATATGGTGCAGTTGTTGGTGACGTAAAAGTACGACTTCTAGTGTACGCAGATGACAGTATTATTAAGTGACAGTGCGTATGAGCTACAAACTGCTTTGAGCAAGTTTGATAAAGTTTGTCAAAGCATGGACCTAAAGGTAAACGTGAACATAACTAAGAGTGTGGTGTTCAATCGGGAAGGTGAAAAGGAGAGTAGAGTATTTACTGTGCAAGATGAAATTGTGGAGCAAGTGGACGAGCTGGTTATCTGGGTAGAATGTTTACTGCAAAAGGTACAATTGAGGGCGAGATTGGCATGTTTGTCCTGTCAGTACTGTATGGAAGTCAAACATGGGTATGTCAAAAAAACACGAAAGAAAAATAAATGCCGTGGATATTAGATTCCTGAGAAGTGCATGTGTTAAAACGAGAAGGGACAAGATAAAGAATGAATGCATAATGACAGAGTGTGGCGAGGAAAAGGCGATGATGGATAGATATGAAAGTAGTACATTAGGTTAGTTTGGTCACACTGAGACAATGAACAACGCAAGATTAACCAAACAAATATTATGTGGGTGAACTTAGAGGTAAGGCCGTGCCTGGTAGTTCGCGTAAAACTTGGCTGAATGTAGTAGAATTTATGATAAAGGAAAGAAAGGTAAGGAGTTTTAAAAATAAAAGGACATGTCAGAAACAATGTATGTATCTTGCGGAAGCTAGGGAGGTATGCAGAGATAGGAAAGAAGTTAACACGCCAAAAGTGAATTTTTGATAAGACCAGTAGAACAATAATAATTCGTAAACGGCTTCCAAAACGAAAATTTTTCGCTCTAGCACTTTTGACTGCAATGAAACGCTCTATCATATTTTGCAAAAAAAATGCAATGTTGCCATTTAAAAATGTTATTTTTGAAGATACTACGATAACTGGCAACGCAGGAATAATTTTGCTTTTGGAAGTAGAAGTCAATCTTCAGTAATAAAAATGGCAGCCTACATCAGGTTTAGGAAAATAATCCTGTATATATATATATATATATATATACAGTGTGTCCGAGATTCAGCATGCATGTATTGCTATATTCGCTAATATTGAAGATAGAATGTCGGTTAAATGGGGAAAGTTTTAGAGAATTTTATGGCTATCATAATGGTAAAGTCAGATTTGAAGTAACTTTTTTTGTTTTTGAAATAATTGAAGAAAACAAAAATTGTGCATTTTCTACTACCCCCTGTAGCTCTTTTATTTGAAGTCTGACAACATTTTGATTTGTACATTATTATGACACTTTTAAAAGACAATTTTAAAAAAAGTACCAAAATTTATCTACAGTCATTTGTTTTTGAAATACATATACTAACTATTGTTTTTCATATGGACGCCATCTTGGATTTTTACATTATCGAATATTATTTTTTATCACCTTTTCAGCGATGTATCACATGATACGAGAATTTACTTCCAACTATCAAAAATTTAAACCCTTGCTAATGTAACTGTTTTTACTTACAAAATTTAATACATTTCTAACTTTTGTTTTTGGACGCTATTTGGATTTTTACAATATCGAATAGTGGATTTTAACACCTCTTCAACAATGTATTACATGATATGAAAATTTACTTTCAGCAACCAAACATTTAAACAAAATAAAATATGAGGCCATGGATAATAATTGCAATGACTGACAAGAAGGTGACATAATTTATTTTTTCGCGTAAATTATTCGCAATCTGTGTTAAGTACTTGGAAAAATAATTGTTCTTGTTGTGATTGTTAGTGTTTATTATTGTTGTTATTCTGTTATTCGTTTGTGTTGTTTTTATTGTTTGTTCCTGTTGTTATTATTGTTAATATTTATTCCTGTTTTGTATCTTGGTGCAAGATTGTATGGCGTTAAGATATTCCAATGAAGAGAAGCTAGATATGCTTGAAATATATATATATATATATATATATATATATATATATATATATATATATATATATATAATTGTGTTCTTTCGAGTTCGGTCTCGCGTAGATTCTCCTCTATCGACCTGGAAGCCTATCCTTAGGAAACACGCAGTCACGAACAAAAGAGACAGGAGAAGGAAGGGAGAAAGTAGAAGTGAAAGTGAAAGTATCATCACAACCAATAACCAATAATCAACCAAGTAGGTTAGCATACAAATACCGCCATCAGCGAGGACCTTAGTTCCGTTTGAGTTACCAGGAGCAGAACACGGAGACTTGAAAAGGGCGGATGAGATTCTGCCGAAACGTCGTCAGTTTAACGCCGGTTCTTTTAAGAACCGTGGAGGAGAATCTACGCGAGACCGAACCCCGAAGAACACCAACTTCATATCCAGCACCCGCGAAAATCTGAAAACCAACATATATATATATATATATATATATATATATATATATATATATATATATATATATAGGTATATAAAATTATGCAATCGACATTTTTCTACTATCGCTAAATCCACTTATTACCTCATTTTACAATTAACAAAGTTTCGCCGAAATAGGCCATCATGTACGTACATGTGTGGTGCGTTCGTATGTAGGTATGAGAATAATAAATCGTACGCACTTGAAATTTCGTATTTAAGAATCGTTTCACCTTGGTAGGTGCGGAAGGGGGGAGGTTTATTAGGCACGAACACCAAAAGTATAGTAATATGTGTGCAGTAAAGTATTGCCGTAATCCATCCCTAACTCGTAACATGTTTAGGTTTCTAGAAGATATCAACAGGTAGGCTTATCAATTATGGAGCGCATTGTAGTAACTATTACTTGTAAGTGTTTACCTAATTTGAATCTTAACACAGTTGTGCGAAAAATGTGTAGGTAATTGTTAAAGAAAAAAAGCTATTTCTTACTCTTATTTCTAAACTTTAAGTACTTAGAACAAAAAGTGTTGTATTTGACCAAATTAAGTGTGTGAAAGTGAAGATAATTATTGTATTATTTATTCAGTGTTCAGTGTTTCTTTTAAATCAAAGTAGGTATTATTCGTTGAAATGCGTAGTACCTTTGTTTGTGACTGTAATTACAAGTAATTTGTTATTAATATTTTTGTGTACCTAATTAATGATTCTGTAATAAAGATTTAGAATCGTTGATTAATTTTATATACGTATGTGTGATAAGTTAGAATATAGTGTAAGGGTTGGCAGTACCACTGAAGTCAGAAAAATTAACATAAAAATTTTCACTTAATACTATTCTTAGTAGTTTATGATTTAAATGGACTTGACGTGAATGGTTTTAACAAACAAGAAAAAATGTATGGTGAAGTCAAAATGCATAAGTCTGTTCTATTTTGTAAGTATCCCCCAATATTCCAGCCTGATTGAGATATTCTTTGCTATATCTGACATGAAAGTTTAACGTCTATCTGACATAAATTATTGTATTTGTAGTAGTGGGCCGAGATCTAGATATGAACGGAAATGTTAGGCATCCATTAGGAATGGTTATTAGCACTACCCGTTACTAGAATTTTGCCGTACTAAAAGAATTCCAGCTACCTTGGACAGGTTTAAACTCGCGCCTAATCATTCCACCACATAGTTAGCTGACACAAATTATTATTATTGTTTTTCAAATATTGGCTATTTTCATTATGAACACATTACAAATGAGATTGAATTATCCTCAACAAGTCCATTAGTTATTTTCTTTTTGTAAAACAACGCCAGTTTTTATTAATTCACTACTTAGAATAAGAATGCATTTATTTTATGTATCACATTTGGTAAATATAAAATTTACTTGCACCGTTTCTGTTATCTTTCCCCACGAATACTTTTTTAACTACCACCATAGTTTATTATTCTTTTTACCCTTCTATTCTAATATTAGAATAACCCACAATATCGTTTATAATTAAAACATACGGTAACAGGTAATAGATACGGAGAAAGCAGTAGCGTATCAATTAATAATTAGATTGGTTAGTTAAGAACAGCTTTATAATTAGAATAGTTCTGCTTTCCACTGAGCTGTCAAGAACATCTACATATGACGATATACACATTAGTCTAAATGTAGATACAATTAATATCACTAATTCATAACCTACTTGTAATGGTAACATGTTAGTTAAGCATTTATGTGTTGAGGTATGCCAACAATTAGAATTAGCGAAAAAAAATGCTACATTTCAAAAGCAAAATAAACATTAATTCTGATTGCTTTGTTTGAGTTAGAAACACGTCAATGTCTCACGTACTATTGTCAACGTTTCGCCCGTTTGCTTTAGAAAGTAACGTTTTAGAAAAACACACAAAGCTGTTAAAGTTTTGGTGAAGGATTTGCCAAACTAAAGACTAATCGTGTTAAGTCAATTTGTTAACCAGAGGCTAATAAATTAATTATTTAATTTATGCCATAAATAACTTATTTTATTCAATTAAGGTTTGAGTTTAAGGATGCTTATGCGGGCTCTTTCACTTAAATCCAAGAACGCAATAACAAATCGTAACCATTGAGTATATATATATATATATATATATATATATATATATATATATATATATATATATATATCCTATATATACTCAAGGACCTAAGCTTTAGTCTAAGCGCAGTGTATCAATACATACAATAAGGAAAGTTTTATCTAAAAGTTATTTAATTTTAGTAAGAATATTTTAGTTTCTTAAAATGCTACGAATGTTGCGCTTAAGAAGTAACATTACAAAAGCTTTAATCCACTTAATTAGCCAAAGTGAAAGATTTGATGTCGAACAAATAAAAGCTCTAGCTTGAGGTAACCAATCGGAGTTTTATCCAATGTGAGAGGTCAGAAATAATTTAAGCCTGCGTAGCACCTTTGTTCAAACAAAGAAAAATAAATGAATTACACTTACATTGATACACGTATCAAACGTTATGTTATTCTTACGATTGGTTAATAGTATCGACAACGCTTTAATTTGCAGAATATAAAATTCAATGGGTCAAGGTGTCAGTTATGTTCAGCTACTTTTAGGCTTTCATATATTGATACTTACATTTTGTTTGTGCAAATTATTTTATCACTTACTTATTAATTAACAAAACCGGTTGTACAAGACTTCTAAACAGAAGTCTAAGAAATAATTTAAGCCTGCGTTGCATCCACGGTGTATAATAAGTTACGGTTGCATCTTTGCATACTTACATTGATACACGTATCAAACGTTCAACAAGCACAAGAATTTCTCTACATTATATTAAATAGTAAAAGAACATTGGCTCAGATACACAAAGACTATGTTTAATACATTAACCAAACGTAAATAAAATTATTGAATGGTAGTGTAAGGTCCTTTATTACAATTTTTATATTTGCCCCGGCTAAACTGCAATCGGTCTTTGTATTTAACTAGAGAGGGGGTGGGTTCGTCGGTATATTTAATCTTAGCTCTACACTGTCCACATAAAATAATTAAAAAGAGAATGGTTTAAAATAATATATTTCCTATAATTACAAATCTAATATATATGCTTATTCTATCTCAACTTAACCTAAACGTAATACTAACAAAACAACTGGACGTTCTGCTGGTGACGGCGGCGTCCTTCCTTCCGGTTGCCCAATGAGTCCACTTATTCTTGTCGAAGTCGTTTCTGTAAAATAGATTTTAATGCTCCTAGTTATACTCAAAATGACCGGAATATTTAAATGATTAATAACGTTATGTTTAATTAATTATTTATACCGGATACGGCCCTGTCTATAAAAGAAAAGAATTTATAAACAAACTACTGGTTATTCAAAACGAGGGTTGCGCGAATGTAGGTCACTAGTGAAAATCGATATCCCGAGTTCACGTATGGTGCGCAGGACTGCTGTACCGGTCGAGCTGCGTGCGGCTCTTTACCTTTAGTAATCTCTGGAAGACGGACAAGCGCGTATGCTTCGTGAAGTAATTTTACTTCGCGATGTATTATGCTTAATATATGACTTCTTCAGAGGTTTATCTTTGCATTAAATTTAGACTAGACGGATTATACACGTTGGGTTGTATAATTAATATTATTCAAGCGTTATCTACGAGGCGGTGATTTTATGGTGGTGATTTCTTTTATGCATATGAATGAAATCTCACGTAGATACAATCGACGTTCCTTAATGGTATACACACAAAACGCGTATTTATTAAAGGCGGTTTTTATACTTGCGGAATAAGCTGGTGGAAAACAATTAATTGATTGCTTTCTTGCAATTCGTTTACTAAGCGCGTGGTCAGCGATGGACGGTTTTCGGCTATGACAGGCCTTTGACGGATACTCTACGTTTAATGCGTTTGTG
>JARFJB010002299.1:342500-355000 GCA_036346205.1 Vesta saturnalis | reverse complement strand
GTTTTGACTACATGTCCTCCAACCCTTTTAATAGTGTTTTAACATGGACTTTCTAATATTAAAGTAGGTAATATCCAATGCCTTGTATTTAAAACAGTCAAAATATATTTTTAAGCGGTTTCTAATATTCAACACTTGTACAAAATATTAAATAAATACATCACTTTAAAGTATAAATGCACATTAAAATAAAATTCAAAAACAATTTCCTCTTTGGGGGTTCGAACTTCCATTCTTTGCATTGCTAGTCCGATTACTTGACAGTTCCGCCAATTGCTCCATTTGTTTCTACTGTACATCGTTAGCATAAATATTAATTTTGTTCAGCTTTTTAATTTTTGTCCATTTTTATTTCGATAATAAAGTTGAAACTATGTACATATGCGTTTTTTTACGATTTTTATTGATACTGCAGCATCCCAGTCAAACATCTGAGTTAAAAGTCTTAATTTATATAAAAATAATTTTTTTGTATACCATTTTTAGTGCATAGATGCGCTTGGAAATGTACATCTAATGGTTTTTCAGTGTTTTTCATGCGTGTAGGAAATTTCAATTTAGTAGCTCTATTTAAACGACTGCTTTACGTGGAAAGTTTTTAAAACTTTGTAGGTTAAGGGGTACTTCCGGTAGTCCTACATGTCCCAAAGTTAGTACGGATCTAGGATTTTAGTGTAGTAGTTGTTTGCCAAATTTCATTACTCCAACTAAAACGGTCTGACCGTTGTGGTGTTTACATACACACACAGACACACACGCACGCACACGCACACACACGCGCGCGCGCACACACACACAGACGATATGCCAAAAATGTTCAAAACGAATTGGGGGACCCTCAAAACATGTAGATTCGTCAAAGTCTCGAGGTCAAATTTATTCATAATCACAATACCTTCCCTTTACTGAACTTCTTACAGTATACGGGACTGTAAAAAGTGGAAAAACGTGTAGCAGAGATTAAGCCAAGAAAGTATAATGAACTTTCTTTAACAGTAATGAAAGTCGTAGCCATTTTCCTTAATCCCTATATGGGTTTTCTCCACTGCTCTATGGTGGCCAGTGTATGAGATCTGAATCTAAAGAGCTTGTGTATAAATAATATTATTTGTCCTACAATTTAACAATCAATTTAACTAGTAATGGGCGATCTCGAATGACATTTCAACGTAAAAAACTCAACATTTACTTATGTCACGGAATATCAACCCGTACATTACTACCATAAACGTCTAGTAAGTCACTAACTTTTCAAAAGTAATTCGATTAAGTATTTAACCTTTTTTTTTCATTTCTCCTTAAGTTGGTTTGATTTTGGGAGAAATTCACCGGGGGAGAAGAGGGTTTATTAGGAACAGTCTTTTTAATCAAATATGTCTGAAATACCTGCATATGTCTAAGAAATAAAAGTACCAACATGCAGATCTTAAACATATCGATTATGTTCTATGTAATTTTTTGATATGACGCGTAATTTAGCGGTCAAAAATCCTAAGTAGAATGTAAGTGTCAGTTCAAATTTATTCAATATCTGAATAATAACCAACTTTATAGGAAAATGTGTCTATATGTTTTTTAAAGAATATTTTACATAACTTTTCTTTATAAAGTTTCTTAATACACAGCAAAATAAGTTTAAAAATTAGTTAAATATGATTGAACATTAAAAATTATTATTAATTTTATTAAATACATAAATAAAAAGTTTACCTCGAGTAGGATTTGAACCTACAACCTGTACTTTGCTAGAGTACCACGCTAACCAACTGCACCATCAAGGTTCAAGCCCCAATCGATGTAAATGTTGTCTTTATGTATGTAGAACTGAAGTAAATTTACATAGCGCGGTACTCTAGCAAAGTACAGGTTGTAGGTTCAAATCCTACTCGAGGTAAACTTTTTATTTATGTATTTAATCAAATTAATAATAATTTTTAGTTACATATTTACCTTTGAACTTATTCGTTCATAACAAAATCTTATAATAAGATTGAAGATGTGTAAACTGTATTACAGATATTTTTCTAGAAGTGGAATGCTTTGCATTCTGTTGTAGTCTGTTACCCTTTATCTGACATGTTATTAAAATGTTGTTAGCACGCAATCTAATTTTATCAGCTCATGCTTTTCAGTCAGAGGTTTACTTGGTGTAACGTAGCTACGAGTTCGTTATTAAAAGTGCGGACAAAATGTCAAGTGCTTAAGTAACTTTATCCAAATTTTGGTATCTCAATTTTCAGCCATAAGTCATTACTTTCTTGCAAAAGGAGACTTTTTCACTATTTCAAATTGAATGAATCATGTCTTCCAAAATTTAAAATATTAATCAATCACGCTCTGATGCGAGAGACAACATTCCTTAGGGGCAAATACTGGCAAAAAAATCTTCAATTTTCCTAGGAGTTTTGTCACTTTCAAAACCATCTTCAATTTGAAATTCTAACTAAATACAGAAAATGAAATTATGAATGCTACGAATAACAGCTTAAACATCATATTGGCATACATTTTAACCACTTTGTATATCATTATTGTAGACCATATATTAAGGTAACCTAATTTTCATATCTTCCGTATACAAATAATGGAAATGTAGATAAAACAACAAACGCAGGGTTCGAACAACGAAAGCTGGCATGAGACGACCAAAGCAGATGCAAGTACACAGCATGCGTTATTGATGCCAAACAAAGGAATCTCCGTTTATAATTCGTAAAGATGACATTGAATTATCATGTACGCCATTTTATACATACTCACTTCGTGACGTCATCACCCACGCTTTTGCAACGATGCGAGATTCATTGACATAAAAGCTTCTAACACAAGCGGTTTTCCTTAACGTCGAGGCGTATCTTTGTTCCCTAGTTGTTCCCTATTAAATATAATATATACAAAAATGTAATTGAAAGCCTTACAAACCTTATATAAGGGAGCAAAAACGAAATTCGTTAAAACGCAGAAGGTGCGGAAAGGAATTAAGCGTCAAAGCTTGTTCAGTTCGCGTTGAGTTGCGCATAAAACAAAATTGATGTGGCTAAAATAGCCCTTACAGACGATCAAAATATATACACAGGTATTCCTAATTATGTACACTGAAGAGAGAATATCGACATGTACCAAAAATTTTATTATTGAAAGGGAAAAGATACCAACGTAGTGTAAATATACTTCTCAATAATAATACAAATTCAAAACTTAAATTAAGGTAAGGATAGCGATGAATTGGCACGTTACAGTATTAACATTGCTGCTATTGAATAAAATCCGTTAACACGTTATCATATCAACCATCTTTAGAGAAAATGTTACCGGCAAAAAACCGATCCTTTGCTAAATTATAATTTAAAAATGATAAAGACTCCTCGTGCTATTCAAAATAACAAATGCTTATTCAGGATTCCGACAGTTGAATTTACTTTTATTGAAGAGCGTAGTTTGGATTACTAATTACAGACTTTGTGCATCTTGTTTTACAATTAAAATTAAATTAAAAAAACCTAACGTAGCCTGTATGTACCATCTCGCTAAAAAATACCGATACAGCAACATTTTGGCTGTGTGCAATTGGTTTGATGTCACATAATCAATTGCGTTAGCAGGCTATGACCATGAAATATGAAAGTGACAGTTTATAAGAGTCTTTAATTTATCAAATTTGACAGTTTGACAAATACTTAACCCCTACTTGAAAATCGTGAGATATCCGATTTACATACAACAAATGTGTCTATATCAAAACATGATTTTTTGAAGTGTCTACAGTAACAAACTGTACCAGAATTTTTTGAGCGCGATAGTACATAACTTTCTTATGCACGCTTATATAATCCCTTATGTAGGAAATATACAGGAATATATAAGAGAAAGCGTCAGTTTCAGAATGGCTATTTTAAAGTTATGCTTCCTCATATTCAAAATTCTCATATGTACAATTTAAAATCTATAAAAACATACGCTTGATAATTTCTTGATTGTGAAAAGGAAATAAATATGACTTTTATAAGGGTAACTTCCTTAACTGGAATTATCTTAAAAAAAGAGTAGCTATACTCTTTCAAGTAAAGATGATGGTTGTCGAAATATTGGCGAAAAGTCCTTAAGGTACCCTTCCGGGATTTTAGCATTTGTTTATTACCCTGCAGAATACTTAGCTAATATTCAATGGTGTTTAATAAGAATCTTTGATTTTTTCATTAACGTCAAACGTCAATGCTTTTCGAAATATTCATAAAATTTACTTTAACACTATAAATACCTTTATTTATAAATATATTTTAATTAAAAGTTGACAAAATCGAGATATTTCAAAAACTACTCTAAATATAAAATTGAATTTAAAATGGTTAAGTATTGTTTAACGCATTGTGCGCGCGCGCGCACATACATACACACACACGCACGCACGCACGCACGCACGCACGCACGCACGCACGCACGCACGCACTCACTCACTCACTCACGCACGCACGCACGCACGCACGCACTCACTCACACACACACACACACACACACACACACACACACACACACACACACACACACACACACACACACACACACACACAAATGCTTAAAAACGGCAACGTTTCCTGATAATTGGAAAATCACGAAAATCTGTCCTGTACTAAAATCTAAGGATCCCGCTGATATACGCAATTATCGACCGGTTGCAATTCTTTCCAATTTTTCTAAATTATTTGAACTGATTCTGTATAGTCACATTTACAGATCTGTAGAACCATACATATCACCATATCAGCATGGTTTTGTTAGAAAACGTTCCGCCTGCACAAACCTTTGTTCTATCTCTCAATTTATTGCAGCAAATCTAGACATTTAAAAGCAGGTAGATGTGATTTATACTGACTTATCTAAAACTTTCGATTGTATTGATCACGATCTATTATTGGCTAAGTTAGAAAGTTACGGTTTCAATGGATTATTGGTTGGCTTTTTTAAATCTTACCTAGGTAATCGGAATCAAATAGTAGTATACAATGGTTATGCATCACCTCCATATGTAGCAAAGTCCGGCGTACCGCAAGGTTCACATATATATATATATATATATATATATATATATATATATATATATATGTATATGTATGTGTATGTGTATGTATATATGTATATATATTATTTATTATAATTATTATATATTATTATTATTATTATTATCATTGGTAGTACACATAATTAGTTACTACTCACGTTGATGGGTTGATTATATATTTATATAAATCTTTGTATATGTGCAATATTATATAGTTTGCTCTGTAATTGGCTTTTGCTGTTGGGCAATAAAGGTTATTATTATTATTATTACAAATAAACAAACACACGCACACGCACGCACGCACACAAACACACACACACACACAAACACCCACGCACGTGCACGCACGCACCCACACGCACCCACACACACCCACACACACTCACACACGCACACGCACACACACACGCACACGCACACGCACACGCACACGCACACGCACACGCACACGCACACGCACACGCAGACGCACACGCACACGCACGCGCACGCGCACGCGCACGCGCACACGCACACGCACACCCACACACACACAAACCCACACTCACACCACACACACCACACACACCACACACCACACACACACACACCACACACACCACACACACCACACACACCACACACACCACACACACCACACACACACACACACGCTTGTGCCAATGTACATACCTACGCACGAAAATATGTAAATACATTGAAAACTCGACATCTATATTTCCAGGAAAGCAAACTTTACCTATTTGCATAAGCGCTAAGAAAGTAAAAATTACATAAAGTTAATGAAATATTAAGATTACTTCGCTGTACAAGTTTGATTAAACTTTGATAATTTTGTAATTCTAAATTAATAGTTATTTAAAATTAAAATACGTAATCGATGGATTAATTATTTAGTTTTCCTTCAAAGTAATTATCTGAGTCAAGAGTACTGTTACATAGGAAATCGTTAATATGTTGTTTTCAACTTTACAGACTACGTAATTGCACTTCCTAGCCGCAGACGCTATTATACATTTGATCAAAAGGGATTTTAAAATGTAACATTACTAAAACAGTTTCTCCTTTAAACTCCTTTATAGAAACAAAGCCAGCTACAAATAAAATTTCTAGATTTAAAAAGTAATTCTGAAATGTTACTATTATAAATTGATATTAAGTATCCACGAAGAATATCGATTTAATGACTTGTAAAATGCTTGCAAATATTATTATAATCTTATACTAGCTGCTTACACTATGAAGTACATTGTGTGTATGGTTTTAAGTATGTTTCTGGTTGCAAATAGATGAATAAAAGTAAATTAATTACGCAGTAAAATTACTTCATAAGTCATGATCATCTTTATAGGAAATGCAGCTTTTAAGACTACAGGAGTAGTTGTAATTATTAAAATTTAGATTTAATTGTACCTTTTTTTATTTTAGAGCACTAAAAAGTCCAATTCCCGTTAAAATCGGAAGTGTTGCTATGAGAGTGCTCTGCAATCAAATCCGCAAAATATCCCATTCGCATTGTTTTTGTTTTTATTTTCCGTATAACGTGTATAAATAAAGTATTCTTTTCGAATTACACGCTTGCAGCACTTTTTTAATAATATACCAAGACGTATGCACGAAAAACTGATATACTAGGCACACCAAATTGTTTTTCGTAGGTTAATGCATTATAATTTGCCTTATATAATCATTACTATTTTCTATATAAGTGTATTTTTTGTGTTGTAATTTATGTACTTTAGTTCAAAACGATGTAGAGGGTTAAAACTGCTGAATTTTGTTTAAGATTTACATGTGCTTGGGGTGCAGGTAACATATGTGCTACTACGAGGACGGTATTGAATAATCATGTCAGAAATGTTGGTAATGTATCGGTTATGTGGATTGGAAACATTCCGATGTTTTGAAATGAGGAACGTCTAATAACATGGTTTGGCGCAAAAAAATTAAGGCAAGACTTTTGCGCATAAATTCTGTACTAATGGATTATTTATCGTGATGAGTGGAAATTAAAAAAATTAAACATCGCTTAATGCGGAATTGAAATTGGGCATAGTCTTTTCCATGTAATCTCTTTTTCTTAGTTGCTTACACTTTGAAAATGTTCATTTTGCGAGCAGTATTTATGTGACGGTCGTAGCTCACAGACAAGGGCCTGAATTGAATTTCTTGTAAACGTTCCTTTCTTATAACAATAATCATTTCGGTGCAGTTCCAGTTACGATTTGTTCGCGACGTCAAAGCCTTTTAATTCTGCTAAACTATCATGGACATTTTGATTACTCTAACCTTTTTGACGTTACGTTCTTCAAAACGGTCTACCTAAATACAGTGAGACAGTTTATATAACTAAACGATCACAATATTCGATCATAAGTAGGTGATTTAGCTGTGGACATCAAAACAGGACAAGCAGAAAGGATTTTCACTGTGCAAGGTTGATATAAAATTGTCAGCTTGATAGCATGAATTACGAAATTAGCCTTTAATTATTTTTGGGATTATTGGTGTCAAATTACCTGCTTCATAAGATATGTTAGGAAGTCAGCATTTAATTATTTAACGATGTTAATTTGTATATTAAATTGCCTGGTTGATAAAGTGTTCTGAGAGGTTAGTATTTAATTATTTAACGATGCACATTTGTATAGAAGTAGCATGATAACATGAGTTAGGACGATATAATATCTTGCTAGTACGGTTCTTACTTTTGAATTTATTAAGTTGGAGACCTTGGTAC
Source organism: Vesta saturnalis (assembly GCA_036346205.1). Classification (NCBI taxonomy): domain Eukaryota; kingdom Metazoa; phylum Arthropoda; class Insecta; order Coleoptera; family Lampyridae; genus Vesta; species Vesta saturnalis. Next base: position 347,201 of record JARFJB010002299.1, on the reverse strand, counting down.
TTGTAAAATATTTCCCTACTTTTATAATTGATAAGATCGACTCTAACACGTTTATTATAAGGATGCTTAACTGCTTGCCCATTTCTAGTACCTCTATGATATTTATTCGTTACTCAAGTTATAGATTCTCCGCAGCAGTGCTTAACTGTGTAACGAGCTAAAATTGATTTCGGATGTTTTCGTATCGGTTTTATATTACTCTTTATTTATTATTCAAAAAATTACCTTTAGATTGAACACTACTTTGTCGATTTACTATTTACTCGTCATTTGTTTCATTAACATAACCTATCTGAAATTTTGGCGTATACTGTTTTACCCTTATAAATTACTTAAACATCCTGTATAGATTACACTGTTTTCAGTTTCTCAAAAGTTCATACTAGCGCCATCTAGGTAATCTTGAGGGTTTTGGTTAGTTTAAAGATAATTTACTTACAGATATCTGTTACTTTGCTGAATTACTGCTAGATGGTATCATTGCTTTACATTTTATTGGAAATAGTATATTTAACATTTTAACAATAGTTTTTGGTAACAATGAATATGATACCAAACTTTAATTGAATAACATGTTAAGTTAGCTATTTTGGGTGAAATTGAGCTTTCTTAAGAAAAATCTCTTTTCTTATTTTAAATCGGAGTAATCTTCGGATTACGAGAGATATTTTCATAGTTTATGTATTTCTATATGTTGTTGAGATACTAAATAATGCCATTCGGCGGATATATATATATATATATATATATATATATATATATATATATATAATTTTGGTTTCACCAAAGGGTAAGCCACATGTTTGCTTTAAACTTCTTTTAATAGATGGACTCCTCGCACTAAATATCACTAGCTAAAAACTAAAAAAGAAAAAAAACAAAACGTAAAACTTCTTGGACTTACATCATAGAGGTAAAAACTATTTTCAGAGTATTACTTTGCACTTATTCGTGGTATATTTTTTTAGCTTCTTCTTTTCAGCCTTTCTTGCTTGCTTCTCGATGTAACGTTGTTCTAACCTGTACTCGCCTATACACACCGTAACGAAGGGTGAATCTTGCTGATAGCCAGAGATAGGAGTTATTTACTCATCGGACAAGGTCAGGCTATTCTAATTATAGTATGATCCCCTTACAACAATGCGAAAGTGGGTACAATCGACGTTTATATTCAACAACACTGCTTTTTGTTTCTTCGTATACAATGTATTTCTACAACCTAAAAGTGTGTTTTAATAAGCGGTTCCTCTGGAGTCAGCAGTAAATAGTTACCTTATTATAATTTTCGTTGTTTACATTTGTTTTGAGCTGAGAAAGGTTATAGCGTGTATTGCACTCGAATATCCCTCACGATTCAAGAATTACTGAAATGTCCGTGATGTTTTTGTATTAAAAACGATCGTGACCTTAATTGTTTTCCTTGTATTGGTTAAAATAGCCTAATTTCTGCTTACTTTTCAATGATTTCTAGAACCCCACCCACAATAGTGTATTAATGTTGCCATCCATTTTATTATTGTCATGAGTTATCTGTTATTTGCGCAGAAACTATTTACCTAGTTATTATCACATACCGGTTGCCCTAGTATTTTTATCATTTTAGTGCAGTATTTATTTAACAATTACTAGCGGGAAAACATAATTCTTTTCAAATACATTTTTTAGATTTAAGTATGTGTTTTGAAATATTCTACATAACTATATTACTATCGATTATTTATAAGGGGTTTGTGTAGATTACATTTTTTCGTTTATGAAACAACGGCAAGTCAGTTAATTAAAAAGAGTTTAAGTCAAAGTTTAACCAGGTAGGTTGAATTCCCCCTTTTCAGCTTAACCCTTGAAAGTGCTTTCAAACAAACCAAAACAGGCAATTTTTAAAAGTCTTTACCCTTTCAAATTTTTGTTTGCACAAAAAGAATTTTCAATACATAGATATAAAATTAACTTGCCTGCTTAGTTGATTCGGTGTCAAATATTAATTATTAATTGTGCTAAATTTTTGGTGGATTGAAAAAGAACTGTTTAAAGGCATATATAATTAACTTTCCTTGACCGTTGATGAATTATTAATTGTTTATTATTTATATTGGTCTGTGATAACCGTTTCGTCAAATCTATTTAATATAAGGCTACCAGGGTAATTGTAGTTTGGTTCTTATTGCTTCCTATCTTCCCATTTCAAGCTATACGGGGCCCTCGCTCAAAAAATTATAATTATCTCTTATTAAAGCTTGTGGCGTTCAAACTTTGCTTATTATATTGGTTACGTGCATTACTACAACTTTTTATTTTAGTCTCTCTAAACTAAATCAATCTCACACGTGTGCGTGTGCGTGTGCGTGTGCGTGTGCGTGTGCGTGTGCGTGTGCGTTTGCGTGTGCGTATGCGTGTGTGTGTGTGTATATATATATATATATATATATATATATATATATATATATATATATATATATATATATATATATATATATATATATATATATATATATCGGGTCAATAAGACAACCCGTATCAGTATTTTTTAAAGAATTGTAAGCTTGTTTAAATTATAAGCCCCATAATAAAGAATCGAATGGTGCTATTACTTCTCGGTAAAGTCCTGAGTAGTTTTCTTCAGAATTTCTCAAATATTTGAAATGGCACCATATTTCGAAAGAGGTATTGTTAAAAAGGAAGAAAGTTTTATAGAATTGTTAACAAACAAAATTGAGAAATCAGATTTTACCGAGTTAGACAATGTTAGAAGTGTTCAAAATGTCAGCATTTACAGCTAAATACTGTTGCGCTATTATAGTTACACTATCAGTGGCTTTTCAATGCTTAATGAATTGCAAGCATGGCGAATTCTCAGCTTCATATCATCTTTAGTTGTTGCCAATCCATCTATTGGGAAATAATAGATTTACTGTGTTCCTGGCGACCAGTGAAAAGTAAGCTGGGCAGCTGTCTTGAATGAAACCACATTCTGGCTCACGTTAAAATAGGGACATTCTCTAGTAGTTGATGAAGTCGTTACTTAGAAACTCGGCGTATCGTATCCCATTCAGAGTTTCTTCGAAAAAATAAGGGCCTATAATATTTCGTTCAAGTATACCACGTATTACCACTGTGTATTGTGAATATTGCCTTTTCCAGTGCTTCGTCAGTCCATAAAACTATCTTAGGTAAGTGTGGACCTTTATTTATTAACCAATTACAAAAAATGACTCGAGCTTGAAGATTATTCTCATTTAATTCTTGATTATGAACGTGGCATGGATGAAAGTTGTGATCTTTCAAAATTCTGCATATAAGGTATTGGCTAATTACCAGAATCACTTGCAAGTCCTCTCGTTGAAATATGCGGATCAACAATTACTGCAGTGAGAACATCAGACTCTATGTCGTTACGTAGATGTCGCATAATTCGATTTACGCGATGGTATGTTGCTTGCACCTGCCCTGTGCTACAAATATGTGCTGCCAATCTCCGAAAAACATTGAAGGATTGACGGTCACGTTGCGGATATCTCTCGGCATACATTCTTTCAGCCGCTCTATAATTTTGTCTACATCCTCCCAAAACCATTAACATATCAAAAGGTTCTAAATTTGAAAACGGTTATTAAGTTAACTCACTTTTTAAGGAAATTAATTTTTAACTTTAGTCGTATATTACTTAAAAGGGGTGGGAGTAATATAATAATTTTTTCTATAAAACTTTCTTCTTTTTTAACGATCTTTTCAACTATACCTTTTTCGAAATATGGTAATATTTAAAATTTTGGAAACATTCGGAGAAAACTGCTCTGGTTGCTGACTTTTCCCGAGAAATAATATCACCATTTGGTTCTTTATGATATTTTTTACACCAACTATCTACGACACCGTTCTTTACAAGAAATATTGATACGGGTCGCCCCATTCGCCCGATAAATGTCTACCTATCTGTCTGTCTGTCTGTCTGTCTGTCTGCCTGTCTGTCCGATCGTCAGTCTATCTGTCCGTCCGTCGGTCCGTCCTTCCGTCCGTCCGTACGTCCGTCCGTCTGTCCGTCCGTCCGCCCGTCCGTCCGTCCGTCCGTCCGTCAGTCCATCCGTCCGTCCGTCCGACCGTTAGTCTGTCTGTCTGTCTGTCTGTCTGTCTATCTGTCTGTCTCTCTGCCTGTCTGTCTGTCTGTCTGCCTATTTGTCTGTCTGTCTGTCTGTCTGTCTGTCTGTCTGTCTGTCTGTCTGTCTGTCTGTATGTCTCTTAATCCATCCATCCATCCATCCATCCATCCATCTATTCATCCATCCATCCATCCATCCACCCATCCATCCATCCATCCACCCATCCATCCACCCTTCCATTCATCCATCCATCCATCCATCCATATATCCATTCATTCATCCATCCATCCATCCATCCACCCATCCATACATTCATCCATCCATCCATCCATCCATCCGTCCGTCCCTCCGTCCGTCCGTCCGTCCGTCCACCCATCCATCCATCCAACCATCCATCTATCTATCTATCTATCTCTTAAATGTCGTCTTATGATACTTGTTGTTTTAATGATGTATCATTTCAAATAGCTGTAGATTCCAATCTCAGAAGGAAGTGATTTTGGGTTATACAAAAATATATTTATTTTAAATAGCATTTCTATTGTAATGAGATTTATTTTGTTGTTACCGTTCATAACTTTAAGAGATATATCTTGAAAATAAATAG
>JARFJB010002299.1:290000-337500 GCA_036346205.1 Vesta saturnalis | reverse complement strand
TAAGTCATATACAGGTCATTGTTTAAGGCGTACAGCAGCAACTTTACTTTTTGACAAAGGAGGTAATACAGAAAGTTTGATGAGGCAGGGAGGCTGAAAGAATGCAACAATAGCTCAAAGTGATGTAGACAATAGCAATCACTCTAATTTAATGAATGCCTCACTATTAGCGGGTATACATTCAATTTCACGATCTACAGTAGCAGAATTTAGCACTACTTCAAAAAATATGGCAGCTGGTCCTGTTTCAAATGGAAATTGTACTTTTTCAAGCCACTTCGAAAATTGTAATTTTTATATTATTAAATATGTGGTTAGATAAATAGTTGGAATTATGGATGTTTAATTATTAGATCTATGGTTAGAATATTTATTTTTTGACGTTTTCTTATTTGACATTTTTATTTGATGTTAATAAAGATTTTACAAGCATGCTTTGTTTCCATAGTAATTTCATAATGCCCTATGGCATTATATCGCTTCTAAAGTGTTTAAAAATAGATGCATTATTGGAAAATAACTCACTATAAGTACATTAAAATTATTTAATTTCCATTAGACCGGTCATTTCAGGTTTTCAGTGCAAAAGAAAATGATGACAGCAATTTTAATCGCTTCTTTCTGTTGTTTTAAACAACATATTAAAAATGGAGAAGGATAGCGACCAAGCTTAAAAAATTATTCAAGGCCAAAAGTCACAAAAATCAGTTTTTTGCAAAAAATCTTGTTTTCTATGGCTCGGAGGTCCTATTCATTTTTCACGTACGACGAACCGTTTGCGAAGTACACAGTGACGAATGTGAATGTCGAACGCTGTATCGGTTTCCGCACCACCATTGAGGTAAAATACAAGGCGCGTTTTTTTTACATGACAGTAGGCCTATTCAAAGCTAAAATGAATGGATTAATTTTGTAGGTTGGAAAGTCGTGTGGTTCCTCACCAGATATTTCTGGTATCTTTTGCATAAAGTAATTGACGTTATTTTTAGCAGAAAATTTTCAATTTTTTAAACATCACGTTTTTTTTCAGCTTCACACGCGTATTTCAACACTTTGCATCGGCTAGAATTTGCTGCCGTTTGGCTTACGATGGGTTTTTTACTTGAATACCTGGCAGAAATTTGTTGTTAATCATTTAAAATCTCTAATTCATTCATAGTCTATACTAATTATTCTAACAAAATTTCTGTTAATTTCCACTTTGTAACTTGGAAGGTTGTGTGTTATTCTACATCAGATATTTGTACACTTCATATTAGATAAAGCATCATTAATTAAGGAATGGCCGTTCTGCGACTTTTTTTCGTGTATATTTTTTAATGAAGATTATTAATACATAAGAAGTTATGTGTTGGCCAGATCAGATTTTTTAATTTATACACATACGTTTCAGTTAAGAAAAGAAGGACGTTTTAATTTAAAGCTTTCTTGTACTTTCGTACAAGAAATTGATAGTCATTCTAAGGTTATATTAAACGGAGTGATATGAACCGCAACACACATGGAGTCCTTAAAATATACATTTGCATGGTAAATAAAAAATAATTAATTGAAAATCAATAACTGGTTAAATACTTACTATTCGCTTAATGACAATTTATAAAATGAGTTGGTTAACATTTTTTTCCTAAATAATTGAATAATAAAAGTTGACAATATTATTTATATTGTATTCAAGAATAAACATTTTTAAACCACATAAAAGTATCATTAAATAATATTTTAAGTAGACTATAAACTGAATGTGCAACATCGTAAATTTGGGCATAAAGTTCACAATACACGTGATAGAATTGGGAAGCGCTTTTCAGCGTTTTCCGATACCTTATTTACAGCTTTAAAATTTTAAAAATTGAGAATTACGTATTGTATAAACTATTCAAGTAATATCCCTAAGGACCTTCTCGTAAAATTATAAACTAATACTAGTCACAACAGTACATTTTATTCATTTTTTTTAATTAATATTACATGGAACTTTAAGAAATTGATTGAATTTCTAAAGATATTTTCAAACTTTTCATCGTCTCGGCGTTTATATTCGTTGTCTACCTGGGCATACCTCTACAAGGCCTACAAACCAACATGACAGAAAATCAATATAAGCCTGCTTACCTGCTCATCTCCCCGGCTGTCAAGCACGAAGGTTTTGTTTATTCCTTTGTAAAACAATTACATTTACACGAAAACAACTTGAAATCATTATTGGAAGACTGTTAAGCTTTTAATTGGTATAATCGGAATCTGTTACACATTTCGGAGTTTATGTTTTATTTTAAATTGACTGTCATTTTTTTGTTACTATGTACGTTTAAGTATTTTTAGTTAAATAATAATTTTCTGATACACAGAGTGTTTTTGCCAACAAATTTCATGCAAACGAAACTGCTCAAAGGTAAATTGTCATTACCGGAATCTAGTTGTCATGTTATTTTTGTCGTCTTTTAAGAACACACATATTTCCTTTACGTCAAAAATAAAACTTAACTTTATTTTGCTTTTCGAAGTTGGACGCTTTGATATACAAAACTTTTCTAAGGAAGTGCATTTTTAATGTCGATATTTTCAGCGTATTACTATGGTAACAGCACGATATTTGAAGAAAATAAATTAAATTAGAAGTCCTCGATAGAAAGAATAGAATAAGCAGCTGTTGAAATAGAATTTAGCCCTGTCTAAAACATATAGGTGGGTGGATAAGATCCAGGTCATGGTTCGTTGATTTACTTTAACTTGCAAGTTAAGACGTGCGTTAAAAAAAAAGATAACCTTTGTTTGTACGTTAAATTGTTACAAGGGGAAATCTAGGAAAAACAGTGTGATTATTAAAAATGGGATATTAAGATATTCACATGCTTCAAGTTTGGCGTATTTTGACATCTTAATTAAAATTGTATGACACACAGTTTTGGGGGTGGGGATGGCATTAATATTTAAATTGCAATTATATAAGTATTTTACCAGGAATCGATACCTTCGAATATGATATAGCAGGAGGAACGTTGAGCTATATAACCTATTTAAAAGTTTCGGCGGAATTCTCCATATTGAACACCCAAGTATGACTCATCCTTGGTGGTTTGATCGAAGAAAGTGGTGTTTGTAAGAGTGTTTTGAATATTTTGAACTGTTTTAAAGTATCCTGTATAATAATTACTGCTAATAATCAAGTGTTATGCACATTAAGTAGTATTGTATTGCATATTAGATTCAATTTAGGTTATGGTTTTAATTCATAGGCGTAACGATCATAACTTCAAAAATGTCATAATTTATATTGTGTGTGCGTGTGTGTGCGTGTGTGCGTGTGTGCGTGTGTGTGCGTGTGTGTGCTGTGTGTGCGTGTGTGTGCGTGTCGTGTGTGTGTGTCGTGTGTGTGTGTGTGTGCGTGTGTGTGCGTGTGTGTGTGTGTGTGGTGTGTGTGTGTGCGTGTGTGTGTGTGTGGTGTGTGTGTGTGGTGTGTGTGCGTGTGTGTGTGTGTGTGTGTGTCGTGTGTGTGTGTCGTGTGTGCGTGTGTGTGTGTGTGTGTGTGTGTGTGTGTGTGTGTGTGTGTGTGTGTGTGTGTGTGTGGTGTGTGTGTGTGTGTGTGTGGTGTGTGTCGTGTGTGTGGTGTGTGTGTGTGTGTGTGTGTGTGGGGGTGGTGTGCGTGTGGTGGTGGTGGTGCGTGTGTGTGCGTGTGTGGTGTGGTGTGTGGGTGTGTGTGCGTGGTGTGCGTTGTGCGTGCGTGTGTGCGTGTGTGGTGTGCGTGTGTGTGTGGTGTGTGTGTGGTGTGTGTGGTGTGTGATGTGAGGTTGAGTGTGTGAGTGGTGAGTGTGTGGTGTGTGAGTGTGTGAGTGTGGTGAGTGGTGAGTGTGAGTGTGATGTGTGAGCGTGGTGGTGTGTGAGTGTGTGAGTGGTGAGTGTTTGAGTGTGAGTGTGGTGTGTGTGTGGTGTGTGGTGTGAGTGTGTGAGTGTGTGGTGTGAGTGTGTGAGTGTGAGTGTGTGAGTGAGTGTGTGAGTGTGGTGTGAGTGTGTGGTGTGTGAGTGTGTGAGTGTGTTGAGTGTGTGAGTGTGTGAGTGTGTGAGTGTGTGAGTGTGTGAGTGTGTGAGTGTGTGAGTGATGTGAGTGTGTGAGTGTGAGTTGTGAGTGTGAGTGTGTGAGTGTGATGTGTGATGGTGTGTGAGTGTGTGTGTGTATGAGTGTGTGAGTGTGTGAGTGTGAGTGTGTGAGTGTGAGTGTGTGTGTGTGTGAGTGTGAGTGTGTGTGTGAGTGTGTGAGTGTGAGTGTGTGAGTGTGTAGTGTGTGAGTGTGTGAGTGTGGTGAGTGTGTGAGTGTGTGAGTGTGTGAGTGTGTGAGTGTGTGTGAGTGTGTGTGTGTGTGAGTGTGAGTAGTGTGAGTGTGTGAGTGTGAGTGTGTGAGTGTGTGAGGTGTGAGTGTGTGAGTGTGTGAGTGTGTGAGTGTGTGAGTGTGTGAGTGTGTGTGTGGTGTGTGAGTGTGTGAGTGTGTGAGTGTGGAGTGTGTGATGTGTGTGAGTGTGTGAGTGTGTGAGTGTGTGAGTGTGTGAGTGTGTGAGTGTGTGAGTGTGTGAGTGTGTGAGTGTGTGAGTGTGTGAGTGTTTGAGTGTGTGAGTATGTGAGTGTGTGAGTGTGTGAGTGATGTGAGTGTGTGAGTGTGTGTGTGTGTGTGTGAGTGTGTGAGTGTGTGGTGTGTGAGTGTGTGAGTTGTGAGTGTGTGAGTGTGTGAGTGTGTGAGTGTGTGAGTGTGTGAGTGTTTGAGTGTGTGAGTGTGTGATGTGAGTGTGAGTGTGTGAGTGTGTGAGTGTGTGAGTGTGTGAGTGTGTGAGTGTGTGAGTGTGTGAGTGTGTGAGTGTGTGAGTGTGTGAATGTGTGGGTGAGTGAGTGTTTGATGGTGTGAGTGTGTGAGTGCGTGAGTGTGTGAGTATGATGTGTTTACTTCTCACTAATTACTAACTATTGCTGTTTTAGATACGTGCTCGAGGGAGACGCCATGATCACTCTTCACCACAGTTCTATTCAGGATCATCTCAACACCGATCCGTGAGAAGAAGGTAGGGGTAGAGACTACATCACCGTTTCTGCTTTAAAAAGAACTAATTTGAATTTTGATTATGGCACCAACATAAGTAGAAGTTAGTCTAAATGTTACATACAACAGTAGTGATCGATCTATGTTATCGTCGAGCTTCGGTTCAGAAGAAAATACATCAGAACAAAACAGATTGATTTACATACCAGGATCTATAGCTAAAAAGTTTCATCAAAAGTATCGCAATCTTGGTTAGTATACTCATGAGTATAAAGAAGCATGCCCTCATGAATTCGAAGTCTGTCGTTTGGCGGACTAGTAGAACCCTCACAAGACTGGATGAAAGATGTAGAAACAATGGAGTTGCATAAACACAATTTTAAATTCAAAAGTAACATTATACGCGATAATACCAATTATATTTCTGAAAAGTTAGATAAAATTGACAACAAATTAATAACAGCTTTTTGTAGACAAAGAATTTTTATGTTAAATTTTTAAATAATAAAAATGAGCAATCACATTTAGTGAAGAGAAAAAGGAATAAAGGTGATATGCAACGTAAATCTTCAAAAAAACTTGTAACTTAAAAATATTTAAATGATTATTATAGCGATTTATAATTATTAAATTTTATAATATAAAACTAATTATTTGTGTTTCATCAGTTAAACGACTTCCACCGCAGTAAAAAGACTGTGAATATTAGTTATGTTTAAACTATCGTATACCAGAGACGTATTCGCGCGTCGATTGCTATTGGTCGAGAGTTATGAAACAACCTGCAATATACTAACCTTGGTATGGGCCTACCTTGATTAAAAATGCCATATTAGCTTCTACTGCGTTTCGTTTTAATTATTGTAAAAACCATTCAAACAAATTTGATAATTTGTTGTAGTAATACATGGCTGACTCCACGGTATCAATTTTTGCCAAAAAAAATTGAATCATTCTATTTAAAATGCTAATGTTACCCCCACCCCTTACAAAATCGTGTGTCAAAATTCTAATTAAGACATCAAAATACGCCCCCCTTGTAGCGTGTTAATATCCTAAAATTCCATTTTAAATATTCAAATGGTTTTCGAGATATCCCCTTGTAACACTTTAAAATATTCACACTGTAGAAAGAAACTCAAATGCCATTTTTCGGCAATATTAATAAAGACTATTTTTTCTCGTTGAAACAAAAAATAATTAAAAAGATCTCGTCTACTGGGTGTCTAAAGATATGCAGAAATCACTAAAATTTCTGAACAAAAAGGTAGCAATTTAGTACTCGTCTTTGCTCAAAACGTTAATAGTTTTTCTTCATTTACGTATTTGCATTTAGAAGGATATACGTAAACCATGCTTAAATTTATGTATAATTATGAAAAGGGCGCTTTGTAGTATGAACATTTTAATCTTTTCATCTCTAATTCTGAGATCAGTAAAAAGTTATTGAGGATATACGCGTAAATCACTACTGATTAGTATTATTACTATTATTCTCTAGTTTCTCAGCGTGATGGTCTTTAAAGGATCCTGTGACGGGTCTAGGCCAAGTCACGTAATCTTTCTATTGCAAACATTTTCTGACTAAGGAAGTTGTTTCTAGTATAACCGCTTTTTGTATGTTTGTGTGGATGTTTGTTGCATGAAGGTCGATTATTTTTAGGTTTTGCATGAAAGTTTTAGTAGTAATTCCTGTCACTGCCATTACTATTGGTACTATTTAAATTTTATCCTCTTTTCAAATCTGTTTAATGCCTATAGCTTGGCGGTGAGTATTTCTCAATTGTATTGTAATTTTCAGGTATAATTTACAATTTTCTTTTTCTGCTTCGGGTGCATATTTGTAGTATGGTGTTTCTGTTTGTGTAAGTTTATGTTTGAGGGAAAGCTCTTGATGGATGATTTTTGCTGCTGTACTATGTCTATCAGTGCAATACGTTCCTGCTAGCATTTTGAAGCATCCAGTCATATGTTCTATCGTTTCTGGGAATTGATGGCATCCTCTGCATAAATTTGAGTCTATGCTTTCTTTGTCTTGGATATCTGGAGCAAATCCCTCTGTTTCTGGAAAAAGTAATCTATTTTGTAGTATGAAAGTTGTCAAGGAGTGGATTTTTTATTAAGTTGCAGCGCTCTCCGCGTAGAGCCTTCTTTTCCCAAGTATGTTTCTTTCGTTGTATTATGTCAGGGTGTGTGTCTTAAAGAGTTCCATTTTTGTAGAGATTGAGTGGGGTACATTCTTTGTCTGCTTTGATTATTACTTGATGTAGTGGATTCGTTTTGTCTTTGAAGTAAGTGTTTAACGTTCACTTTGGTTGAGATGAAGTATTTTCAAGTCCTCTACCTCCTTTTTTCTTCCTTACTCTTTCTATACATAAGTTCGGGTGTAATTTGCGCTGTTTGGTTAACTGATTTCTGGTGAGTCGATTAAGTTCTTCCAGATCTGTGCCTGACCATTTGATGATTCCAAATGAGTAAGTTAACACGCGGATAGCACATGATGTGGTGTTCTTTGAGTTACGTTTTGACTTAAGTATCAGTGTGACCCGGTATTTATATCTATCATTTAGTTTTTGCTTGATTTGTGAATAATTTATACTCATATTTTGTTCGAAACCTAAATATTTATGTTTCATTTGGCTGCATATTCTCGAGTGCTCCATTGTTTAATGTTTTCAGTTATGCTTTGTTGTTTATATTTCCATCTATAAACGTGTAACATTTTGCATTTGCTGGTGCCAAATTCTATTTGTATATCTTTTTCGAATTTTTCTGTGGATCTTAAAAGTGATTGTATCTGAGTTGCACCTTGAGCAAAAAAATTAATGTCACCCATGTATAGCAGATGGTTAATTATATGTTAAGCAATCTTTTGATGTTCTGTTTTAAATCCAAACGGTGTGCTGTTAAGCGAGTTTGATAGTGAGTTGAGGCACATACAAAGCGATAACGTGCTGAGTGAATCTCTTTGGAATGTTACTGTTTGAATTTTAATATTTTTTATTTGAATTTGTTTTTGGTTGTGGAGTTAAGTTGTATGGTTGTTGTCCATGTCTTCATGATTGTTTTTAAAAAGGATTGGATTTGTAGGTCTATTTGATGAATTTGTAAAACTTAACCAGCTATGCGGAATTGAGTCAAATGCTTTATTGTAGTCTATGTAGCATGTGGTAATATATCTCTTGCCTTTTTCTGCCTATTTCATAATCACACTGTCAATTATTAAATGTTCTTTGCAACCCTGACTATTTTTTCTGCAGACTTTTTATTCCTTTGTCAGAATGTTGTGTTCTGTGAAGTAAGTGCTCATCAATTTTAAGTGTTGTTAGTGCTCTGATGATTTTGTAGAGGATTAGCAGACAGGTGATTGGTCTATAGTTATCAGGATTATTAATGTCTCCTTCTTTTGGTATAATGGAGGTTTTTCCTTCTGTTAAGAGTTGTGGTGAGGTGTGTGGTTCCATTACGATGTTATTAATTTGTGTCACTAAGCGCTGGTCTATGGATGTAAATTGTTTGTACCCGAAATTATGTAAATGGTCTATAACAGGAGCCTTCCAATTATGTGCCCTTTGTACGACTGATTTTAATTCTTCAATCCTTATTTCATGGTCCGATTGCGTGAGCAAACTTTTGTGTTGGTCTTCTTCGTTTAGGATCCAATTGGCTCATTTCCTATGTTGTTTTGATTGCGACCGTATGTTTCCCCAAAAACCCATTATTTCTTGTGTTTCTGGTGGTGTGATCTGTATTTGTTTGTATCCTTCTACATTTTTATAGAGAATATTTTCGCTCCTGTTATAGTGTTATAGTGTATTTTGTGTCGTTTCGCGAAAGATTTATTGTATCTCTTCAGTCTTGTGGAGTATACTGCTAATTTTTGCTTTAGGGGAGCACTCGCCCAGAGTTGGAAATTGTACTCCAGATAAAGTCGAATTTGAGCCTTATACAGTAAACGGCATTGTGAAGTACTGAAATACTGTATAGAAAGGCCAGTTTAAGGGCAGCTGTTTTGCTGGCTTTTGATGGTCAACCCATGAAAGGTTCTATGAAATAGTATTTGAGAACTTGGGATCTAAGCCATTCATATTTACAGCAGGAAATGGTAGGTCTTTCTTGGCGGACACAAGGCAACACTGGGTTTTGTCGGCGTTGAAGGCGAGTAGATTATTTCTTCTCCATTCAAGGATGCGTTCTAAGTTTTTAAATTAGCCCAAAACAGTTCTTCATAATAAAAAATTGTTTAGAAGTTTAATTAACTTAGAATCTTTTAAAATAAATATAGATACCAATTGTGTTATTGAGGTGGTAAAACCAACGTCTTCGAGGATAATTATGAATATGTATCGTGCGATAATGAATCACAATTTTTTTTAAATTGTGATTTGTCAAAAACTTAACAAGCTTAAAACTTCAGTTGCATAGCAATCTAAATAGAAACAAATGGTAACGGATTTTTCGGTGACGGCAAGTGAAGCTTGCCCTCAACGAGCATCAATACAAGAATTAAGACTCGTTTGGAAAATTTGTTTAAGTTTAGTTATACTTAACTTAACTTAACCTTCACGCCATTCTCTTGCGTGGTAGGCAAAACAATCCCTGCCTCTTATTTATTTTTTATTCACAATCTTTCTCCATGCTTTTGCTATCTCCGCATACCTCCCTAGCTCCCGCAAGATTCATACATTATCTCTGACATGCCCTTTTATTTTTAAAAGTCCTTATCTTTCTTTGCTTTATCATACATTCTATTACATTTAGCCAAGTTTTACGCGGCCTATCAGGCACGGCCTTATGTCTAACCTCACCCACATATATTTGTTTGGTTAATCTTGCGTTGTTCATTCTCTCAATGTGACCAAACCAACGTAATGTACTACTTTTATGTATATATATATATATATATATATATATATATATATATATATATATATATCCATCATCGTCTTTTCCTCGCCACACTCCGTCATTATGCACTAGTTTTGATCTGTTGAGACAAACGTTATAGATTGCTCGTTTCGCGGCTACTCTCATGCTTTCGTTTCTCATTATCGTCCACAAACTTCCCTTCCAACATCGACCCTTCATCCAATCTCGCCCTCCATTGTACCATCTGCAGTAAACATTCTACCCTGATATACCAGCTCGTCACTTGCTCCACAATTTCATCTTGCAGAGTAAATACTCTACTCTCCTTGCCACCTTCCAGATTGAACATCACAATCTTAAGTTTTGTTCACGTCCGCCTTTAGGTCCATGGTCTCACAGACTGTATCAAACTTCCTCCGAGCAGTTTGTAGCTCAGTCGCACTGTCACTTAATAAGACTGTATCATCTGCATACACCAGAAGTCGTACATTTACGTCACCAACCATTACACCATTTGTATCGGTACATGCTTGTCTAACACATTTATCCATGAATACATTGAACAACCACGGTGATCACACAGCCTTGTCTCACTTCTTACTCAATATTAAAGTATTCACTCATACCTCCTCTCACCCTAACATATGCTTTTTTTTTTTTTTTTTTTTTTTTTTTTTAGGTTAGTATGCTCATGCTTTTGGTTAGTATGCTTATGTTTTATGCTTATATGCTTATTCGTAGACTGTTCAGGATTCCTCCTCTTCAGCCCTGGTCATTCCATTATTGTTGGTGTTGCGATGTTTTTTGTAATTGTGTGGTTTACAATCATGCGTTTATTATTTTGGTGTGTAAAAAAAAAAGAAAATTATTTGTTGAGGGTTTATTTGGTGTAAAAAAAGTTTGAAGGTCTGATTTATTAATGTTGTGAGTATTTAGGTTTAGGTGTGCATGTGGTTGAGTGTAGTGAGGGGTGTAAACGATTCGTTAGCCGGTGTCCTTGCGTGGTCGTTATCCAGTTGATGGTGGGATACGGAGTGCATAAGGAATGTTATCGAGGGTCTCTTCTATCTCCTCTGGGATGTCGTCTAATAATTGGGTTAAGATCGCGGGGGGGGTGTTTGAATTTAAGTTTGGGTTTTTTACGGGGGAATTTGGGAGGTTGGTAGGTGTAGGAATTTGTGATGATTTCTTTGGTAGGGATGGTATCGCCGAAAATCCTTTTGTGTGTAAAGTTTTTCTGAAGTGTTTGGATTCTGTTTGTGATTGGTGGTATGTTTGCGTGTTGTGTTGTGAGGTTGCTTGGGTACCTGAAGGGTAGCCCGTGTATACGTCCAAATATTCGGCGTTCACAGGATGCTATAGAGGAAAGGTGGTTAGGGTTAATGTTTGTGTATATTGGTGCTCGGAAATCCATAACAGGGCGGATGTAAGTTTTGTATGTGTGTTGGAGTGATTTGGGGTGACAACCTCTGATTCGACCCCGGAGGGCGCCCAGTAGGTTTGCACGGTTTCTAATTCTGTTAAGTGTTTTCCTAAAATCGGGGAGCCAATTAAGTGTTCTGGTGAATAGGATTCCTAGGTAAGTGATTTGGTCTTGCAGGGGGATTCTTTCTTGGTTAATGGTGAGGGAGACATTTCTAGAGGATAGGTTTGGGAATTTGTCATCTACGTAATTAGGGTGGCGGAAAAGGATTGCTTGGGTTTTGGAGGGATTAACGGAGACTCTCCACCGGTTGGCCCAGTTGGAAAAGTTCCGAAGGGTTTTGGATATGCGGTTGGAGGCCGTTTGCTGTTCCGATTAACCGACCAGAAGGCGGTGTCATCTGCAAACTGCGCAACGACTACTCCGGGTTGGGTAACTTGAGGGATATCTGAAGCAAATATGGTGTAAAGGATGGGGGCTAAAGCAGAACCTTGCGGAACGCCTGCAGTGGGTTGGAAAGGGTCTGAAGGTTTTACCACTTTCACCCTGACCGATCGATTGGTCAGGTACGAAAGCAGGAGTTTGGAGAAAGGGTCGGGAATGTTAAGGTTTCGGATTTTTTGTAGGAGACCGGCGTGCCAGACCCTGCCAAATGCTTGCTTAATATCCAAGAACACAGCCAGATTACATTGCTTATGGTTGAATCCTCTGGTGGTCTCGGTAAGCAGCTTCAACAAGGGATCGTGACACGTCCGGTTTGGGCGGAAGCCGAATTGGCTGTTGGGAAGGAGGTCGTTATACTCTAGGTGTTCCCTGAGCCGCCTGGCTAGAATTTGCTCGAAGCATTTTCCGAGGCAACTCAGGAGGGATATGGGTCTGTAGGAATTAGGTGAGGTTAGGTCTGCGTGAGGTTTTGGTATCATGACGGTGGAGGCCGATTTCCAATCCGTCGGGAAGTAAGAGAGGGTTAGGCACTTATTGTATATGTTTGAGAGTAGTTGGAGGCATGGGCCGGGCAGGTGTCGGAGGATTTTTCTATTGAGGCCGTCGCGGCCTGGGGCTGAGTTTTTACCTTTTTTAAAATAGGCATTGACCTGGTCGGGCGTAATTGGGGAATAGAAGGGATTCTCGTTGTCGAGAGGGGGTTCGGGAAGGTTAAGGTTTCGGAATTCCACGAGACGGTTCTCGAGGAATACCTTGAAACCAGGATCGAATTGTGGATCGTTGGGGGATTGGAGTACGGATTGGAGGTGGTGACCAAAGAAATCGGCCTTTCCTTGGTCGGAGGAGATTAGGTTGCCCTGAAGGTCGGTTAGATGGGATTTCGGGTTAATTTTTCTTCTGGTCAGTCTGTCAAACTGTTGCCAGAAGCGTTTACCGTCTCGATAATCTAACTGGGAAGTGGCTTAGCCCAGGAGTCTTCTGCGTGTTTATTGGCTTCTCGCCTGATTAAGGCGTTAAGGCGATTGTATTCCGTCTTGAGAGCGATCTCAAGAATTGACGATAGATTTGTCTCTTCTCTTTGATCCAGTTCACTATGTGTCGTGGGAGCGGCTTTTGGAAATGTCGATGTTTTTAAGCGGGACTGAGGTGTCGACCGCTTCCGTTATTACTGAAGTTAGGTCGCTAATGGCTCTCTCGAGATCTTGGGTAGTTTGAAGATCGGGTGTAGGAAGGTTGTTGGAGATGTGTTCGGCGAACACATTCCAGTCTGCCTTCGAAAAATCTTTAATGATTGTGTTTTGAGGGGGTATTGGGGGAGCTGGACAAAATGAAGTTTTGACCAGCAGTGGAATATGATCTGAAGTTATCGTGGTGCCTAGAAAGCACTCACGATCGAAGTAGTGTGCTATTGATTCGGAAACTATTATGTGATCTATTATTGAGGCTCCTAAGTGGTCAAAATAAGTGGGTTGTGTATTGGCGATCCTCAACATAGGCAACTGCAACAGAGCAGATGGTAGTCTGTTGCCGTTTCCATTTGTTGTGGTGTCACCGAATTGAATATGGCGGGAATTGAAATCTCCTAGGATAACTGCATTTGGGAGGCTGGAGGCATAAACTAACAGGTCATCGGAAAGTGTATTGTGCCCGGGTGGATTGTAGTAGGATATGAATACTATGGGAGTGAGGAAGTGCACCGTTGCAGCAACGCATTCGAGTTGCTGCAGATGTGCAGGTAGTTGAAACGGAGTTGAAGGGAAACAGTTTTTAATTAGGAGGGCGGTTCCGTGTGCGCTATTGTTGTGGAAAGAATTATACGTGTTAAATTGTAGTGTACATTTTTGTGAGAGTTTGGTTTCTGTAATTGAAAGGACGTGTACATTGTGTTGGTGTAAGAAGTGTTTAATTAGGGGGCGTTTCCGACGAACCCCCCAGGCATTAATGGTCCCTGTTATGATGTCCATTGGGAACAAAGGCGTTTAAGGATGGGGTTGGCGGACTACGGCGACCTTCCTCCGCGTACCGGCTACGCAGAAGTTGATACGCCGTTGGAAAAAGTTGAGGGATAAGGATTCTATGGTTCGGATCACACGGCGTTGGTGGTGAGGGAACAAGTCTAGGAGAGAGTGGGTAAGGACTTGTATGAAGGATTTGATTGTGACGGGATCTGTGTCGGGGATTGGTTTAAGGTGAAGGGTGTCTTCAGAGTCAGACTCGTCAGACATGATGGGATCAAGGATTGCCATCTGTGACGGAGAACTGGGAGGTTCCCGCCGCATCCGGCACTTAAAGGAGTAGGTAGGATGGGCATCCCCGCAGTTGCTACACTTTGGGTTTGCCGCGGACTTACAGGATGTGGATCTGTGGCTTCCGCCACAGTTGGGGCACTTGATGGATCGGGTAGGGCACTCCTCAGAGGTATGTCCCACCTGCGTGCAGGTGACACAATACATGGGGAGAGGTGCAGGGATGAGGGAAGGTTCGCAACGGAAGTGCCTCCCGAACATGGAGACACCGGTTGCTAAAAGGAACTCTAGGGTGGTTTGGGAATTTGTGATGACGCGGACTAGGGATGTGGGTTTGTTGGTGGCGTTCGAGGTGATGCGCACGGCCTTTCTCACGTGAGGCAGGTCGATTGCGTCGAGGATCTCGTTGGCAAGGATGTCCTTATCCACGTGACGAATCACGCAGGAAAAGGAGGGAGGTTTAGGAATGGAGGTATGTGGACGGGGGCCGGATAACTGTGATAGGGTGAGGGAAGGTTCACCGAAGTGGTGTCGCAGCCTAAGCTGCGTTCCATCCGGTAAGGGAGAGGAGGTTTCGAGGAGGCAGGTGTGATTGTGGTTGAACGTTAAGTTCAACCACGGGAGGTTAAGGGGTTTTAGGGAATTGAAGAGGGATTTCTGTGAGGTGATGGACTTCGGGATATTGCGGACGCAATATCTCGAGGATTGTGAGCGGGTGGGTAAAGGATTGAGGTTAGCAGGTGTAGGACTCACGGTGGGTACAGGTGGTTGAGCAGGTGTGGGTAAGAGAGCGGGTGTAGGTAGGAGAGCGAGTTTGTGTGTGTGCGGGATTGTGTGTGTGCGGGATTGTGTGTGTGTGTGTGTGTGCGGGATTGTGTGTGTGCGGGTTTGAGTGGTTTTGTGGAGGCAATAGAGCGTGTGGAAATGTAGGAGTGAGTGGATGTGGTGGAAATGGATGCATTGGAGTGGGAGCGTGTACGTGAGGCAGGTGGAGGTGAAACGAGTGTGTGTGCGTAGGATTGTGTGGTGAGTGGTGGTGTGGGTGGACGGACGGCGTCGGGGGTAGGGGACACAACTTTGACGGTAGCTCGGTGGCGACCTTGCTTGACCATCTCGGTTGCGTGGTTAGTAATAGGTTTTTTCAATAGGTTACGAAAGAAATAAGAATCTGTTTATGAAAGGGCCGGGTCTCTGCCAAGGTGCAGCCTCACACCCCGAGGAAAAAGGCTTGGAAATCAGATACCCAATACGAAATACACAGTTAAAATAAAACAACAAAGTAGTTAAATTAAAATTATTTATTAATGATACCTTTAGCCTATTAGAGTTGTCCTTGACCCGACGACGATCCTGCTGTTGGCGGTGTACTAGATGTTCCTGGAATTTTCCGCTGCTGCTGCAATATTCCGGCGGCTCCTGCTTGCGGCTAGGCTGTGGCCCTCTTCTGATGACCGCTCCTTCGTATTATCTGTATGCAAGCAGTGACAGATCTACCTACGAAGCGGCGAAGATCACGATGCCGGAACCGGAACGATGAGCGAAAACGCTAGGTTCTTTTTGCGAAGTTAAGCGATTGTAATGAAAATCACAAGCGCTTAGGCTGGGTAGAGGCTTACGTTTGAAGGTTCAAACCGCTCTGGCTAACATATGCCCCGACTACCGTTGTATACTGCCCTTATTCCGTTTATTAGACCTTTATTTAAGCCATTTTCATTTAATATTTCCCACAGCTTCTCCCTATTCACTCTGTCGTATGCTTTCTTAAGATCTAGCACAGTACAGCTTCCTTTTTACACTTAAACATTTTTCGATCACCTGCTGGAGAGCAACCATCTGATCGACACATACTCTCCCTGGCATGAAGCCACCCTGCACATCCCAAATCTTAATTTGTACAGTTTCTCGTATTCTATCAATCGGTATTCTTCCAAATACCAACCACGCTAGGTAAACTTATTCCTCTGTAGTTCTTGCAATCACTCTTGTTCCCCTTACTCTTATACAGTGGTGCAATGATCGCGCCCTTCCAATCCCTCGCACTTTTCTACACGAAAGGTATACATTGAATAATTCACACAATCTTCGTATAAGCTTTGCACCCCCATACTTTAGCATTTCACCAGTGATTTCATCTACGCCTGCTGTCTTGCCGTTTTTCTCAGTTTCATTCACCATTCCTTCTACATTCTCCTTATTTAACCCTTCAGTCTTACTTTCCTCACTACTGTACAGTTTTCCGAAATATTATTGCCAGCATTTCCTCACTTCGCAATCGTCCCATACTATTTCGTTGCTCATATTCATCACCCCTGCAGCGTTTTATTTTGGGCCACGTTTTGTATTTTTGACCCATTTCTAGAAGGGTTTTTTTGTTTCCCTCAAAATCATTCTGCATTTTCTTCCTCTTCACTTATTCTCACTGCCTTCTTCGCATCTTTGTTTCTTAATCTGTACACCGCATACAATCTCCTTTTCTCAGTCTCATTTTTTGCAGCAATCATTGCCATATACGCACTTTTTTTCTTACATACTGCCTTTTTTACCGACTCATTCCACCAAGCCCACACGCACAATTGATAACACAGGTTTTGAAGCTTATCCATGCACTTTCAATTTCAGTGTCTTTTATTTGTTCGTTCCAGACTGCTTCATTCACATTCAACTCTTTACTCACAGCATCTGCGTATTTTATTCTCGCAGCATTATCTACTAGTTTGACTACCCTAATTCTGGACGTTCGCACTACGTTTGATTTCCTTCTCCAGACCCCATTTTTCCCTAAACACACTCTCGATACAACCAAAAAGTGATCCGATCCGCGCATTACTTTTTAGCAGGTTTCTTAGCCGTTCGTCATACACTATCAAGTCTTTAGATTCACCTCTTTGCCATGTATACATATGCACATTTTTATGTTTAAACTACGTATTAGATACAAACAGGCTTCTGTCCACACAGATGTTCACCAGGAGTTCACCATTTTCATTGACTCTTTGGACAAACTTTCCTACAGCGCGTTCAGTATGTTCTCTCTGTACACTCATCCATCCTTTCATATCCCCCACTATAATCACTCTTTTGTTGGCTTACATACGTTCAACACGTTCTCTACTTCATGCTAGAAGTTCTCACGCTCCTGGTCTCTTTTTCCATTCGCCGGTGCATAGCATGCAATAAGAAAAATTCTTCGAAACTCCACGTTCATTTTAACCCACGTTACTCGGGGAGATACCAATACGTACTGTTTAATCATAGCCAGCAGACCGGTTACTGGCCAAATCGTGCCGCGGACGATGTAGCGTTCCCTACCATAGGACAGTTATTTGTCTACTGCCTCGACACGTAAGGAAGTAAGAGGTAGAAGTATAGATAGAGTCAAGAAATATATAAATATAGAGCGTATACTTACTGTATGAATATTTAAATGTACATTTTTTTTTCACTCACACGACGTTTCAACCACACCTACTGTTATTTATCTGCGACCAAATGCTTCACTTATTCTTAATTTAAATTTCCGAGTTACAGTTGTTCTTTGGTATTTAATTTAATATTTATTTATTTAACTTTAACGTTTCCATCCTCTAAATTTCACTTTTATTCAATTGCAGGGTAACAATAAATGACGATAATGGCCCTGTTAGAGTTCTACCGACATTATTTGCCTACTTTTATGATTAATTAATTACAATTAAAATCAGGCAGTAATAAAGGTAGAAGTTAGCTTAAATTTTGAATTTACAGTCAAGGAAATATATAGTATAAGACAATATGACAATGTTATAGTCAAACTTAAAATCACATATAGTACCGAAAATAAAAGTCGGATTATTATTTTTGTTTATTAGTAATATTCAAACCGATTAAAATCTATTCAGTAACTTTCTACTTGTATTTAGATTGGATTGTTCCCTAACGCGACTTGCTATTATTTATTTGAGAAAAGAAAATTATTTAATTACTTTCATTTAGAATTTCAATTACAAATTAGAGCCAGTTATTTGTTTATTCTATCTATTTTTTTGCTTTTTTTATACTTTGGGTTACAGATTCTGTCTAGTTATTTATTTTTATCATTTAAGCTAATAAAACAGTTAACACTTATTATTAATTTTATTAAATACATAAATAAAAAGTTTACCTCGAGTAGGATTTGAACCTACGACTTGTACTTTGCTAGAGTACCGCGCTGACCAACTGCGCTATTGAGGTACAAACCCCAATCGATGTAAATTTTGTCTTTATGTATGTAGAACTGATGTAAATGCTAAATATAATGAGATTACAATCAAATTACGTATAATAATGGAATGTGAGCCTGCAATATCGCAAGGATTCACACATACCAAAGCAATTTGACTAATATTAATTTATTATATGTTTTATAATAATAAAACAGTTGTTATAGAAAGAGGTTCATCACAAGGATGAATCACTTCTGGTATTTTTCCCACAGTTACAGATACGTATTTGTGATAGCTTTCTATGCCCCGCGCTACAGTGGGATAAAATACGTTATTTCTATTAGTTCTCTATAATTCATTATTATTGCAAGAATGTTTACCTGTTTGAGTTCAATCTTTAGACAAAAGAGTGGTATTTACTCTTTAAGTTCACTTTACAATTTTACCGGTTTTAACAATCACATCTGGTATGGGTTCAAAGGAGCCGTATTTTTTCGTAGAAATTCAATACTACAGCAATCCAAAATTTTACTTTCGCGCCCATTTCCACTAAAGAGCCATTTACACGTTACAAAACTTCTACTGGTCAGATTGTTATTATCTTGGTTAATTATTAATATTCAAGCCGCTGGGTATAAAAATCTGTTCAAAAGCTTACCCTTATTTTATTGATTTAGGTTTAGTTATAATTTACGGTATTTATTTTATTGTGTGGGACCACTCCTGGACGGGTTGCGGACAGCGGCTGTTCGCTCCAGGGCGCCACCCAAAGATTAGATAATGTCCAGGCGATCCTGAACGTGTGAGGTTTCCAAACGCCTGCTCCAGGTGCTACAGATGAGGAAAAATTCAGGGTCTTATCCTGTGATTGAAGATGTACCTAAAACAGCGCTAATTCGGACGGACGGCGGATACGGTAGACAAAGGTCACAGGTCTCCTTGACAAACAAAATCCTTCGCCAGTAATTTATGGTGAATGAATGTTTCTTAATAAATACGAGCTCTATTAATTGATTTAAATTTCCATGGTTACGGTTTAAATATGAGCGGTGATCAGTAGCAAAGCAACTTTTGCTACTGGTATTACAAAAAATTGAATACGTACCTATAGAGCGAGTATCCGTTCACTTTAATTATATTAATCAGTTTAAACTACACATTTACCTCCTGCTCATAAACAAAATGTAGCTTTGTCTATTCCCAAAAGCGCTGAGAACGAAATGTAGAATACGAAATATTAACGGTGGGGAGGTTGGAAATCCCCAGGTTCCCTATGATGAGGCAGCAGCGTTACAAGTTGTTTTAATGAATATTAGATCAATTAATGAATTGATATAAAATTTTTACCATTTTCTGCTAAAAAATACTTATTCTGCAGAATGGTTTAATTAATAATTACGGACACTTTTTTAATTATAGTTCAAAATTTACAGAAGTCGGTTGCTTCTTGCACATATGTTAACGGTTGGAATGTATTATTAAAATAGTTTCTTTACACAATGGTGACAAGATTACAATTTCCATTTGTGGTCGTTTACCTGGTTCATACGGTAGAAATTATTTCAGGTTTAACTTTAATTATTTATATCGAAAATGTTATTTAACATTGCAATTTTCTAAAAAATCAATTAATTTATAAGAATGGTGTTAATTATTAATTCTTTTATTAATTTGAGACTCTTATTTATATTTATAGGGTTTCAAATTCTATTTTTGAATAATTTGGTGTATTTATCTCTAACTAATATTAAGATAACAGGTTTTGAGTGCAATTTTTCTATTCACAAGATGCATTTTAATGCAAACTAAACTATTATTTACCAAGTTATAATTTCGGGATATCAAAAAGAGAAAATTTGCATTTATATTAACGGTGTAATTATTTGTAGTATTTAATTTCATTCTTATCGATATTTAACGGTGAATACTTAAT
Source organism: Vesta saturnalis (assembly GCA_036346205.1). NCBI lineage: Eukaryota > Metazoa > Arthropoda > Insecta > Coleoptera > Lampyridae > Vesta > Vesta saturnalis. The sequence goes on along the minus strand of JARFJB010002299.1, from coordinate 317,375 downwards.
TAATAGACGGACTTAAATACAGTTTTTGTTAGCGGAGAAAATATATAAGTAAAATAACAAACAAGTAGTTATGGTAAGAAATCATTAAAGTAAAACAGCAAACCTGATGTAAATTATAATTCTATATTTAAAATATCTGTTAAAGATAAGCCTATAGGATCAACATGTTCGTTCATTAAAGGTACCTTCTATTTATGTTTATAAATTTCGAATGCTTCCAAAACATCTAATTTGCCTTTTTATTACAAAAATGTAAAAGTTTAATGTTGTTTCGTGGAGTCATAAGGTGATTATTTATTATTAAATGCTTGACATAATTTAATTTGCTGTGTGTTTATGTTTATAACATCTAATATGTTTTTGCATTTAATATCCAAGTTCCTAAGTGTTTGTGCTATATATGTCAAAACATGCTAAAATATCATCAACATAGCCATTTTCCTGTAGATAAATTTAATTATCGAATGTGAAATAGTTTGTATTAACACAGAGATCAAATAATTAAATTAACTCCATTCTGGTAACTAATTCTGTCATTATTAAATAGAAAATTATTTAATAAACGCATAAATTCTTGGTAACATCAAGACTTACAAGCATATCACGTAGTAGTAATTTTATGTTTTGTAGTTTATTAATTCATTCTAAAGAATAGTTAATAGTGCTTTGATTTGTACTTTAAATTATTTGTTATTATGTGGTTTAGTTTATTTGCTAATACACATTTAGGTGCTTGGATGTAATAAACTACTGGCCTAATGGGCATATTTGTGGATTTTCATGAGACCGTATAGTTTTTGTGCTTCTGGGTTCTTGTAGAGAATGTGTTGTTTCTCAAAATCTGTAAAACAGATATTACAGTTTCGTGGACTTTGTCTCAAATCTTTTTGAAATTTTGTTGTGGGATCTCTATTATAAATACATAAATTTTCGTTATTGATAAAATCATTAACTTTCTGCGACCTTTGAAATAATTATTGAAGTGTTTCCTTTATCTGCTTTAACAGAAACTATACTAAAAATTATCTAAGAATAAAGGATTAGATTTGACTTCGTGTTGGTTGGTTAAAACGAGAGAGCCATTTACAGCACTACAGAAACAATTTTAACATAGAAATTTAATAATAGCAATGTTGTTACCAGTTGTAAAAAAAATTAATTCTTATGAATCAATTATTATTACTTATGTGTCATTCCAAAATTCTAATAAAGTAGGTAGTCGTTAAAACGAAATAGCACTGACCAGAATGGTCTGACAACACTGTGTGTACTTAAAATTAATTTCCTTTTTGTGGTTATGTTATTCTTGTTTCACTTTATAATTAATATGTCCTTTAAAAAACCTTTTACAGCTTTCGATCATTGCCTTGTAGAAACTGTTCTTTTCAGAACACGCCGTTTGTCCTTTGTTAGTGTACAGGTATAATATAAGAACATTAAATTTATTGTAAATAAACATACATACTAATGTTTCAGAACAAACTTTATTATAGCAGAAGCACAAACATTTAAAAACCATAAGGGGAAACACATTAGGAATGGTCAGAAGCTAATGTCTTATGTTCATTTGAAAAATGCTGAAATTATGAGTAAAACCTCGGCGGTGAAAGTAACTGCTACCGAACTTGATATCGGACAAAACACTGATTAGATTGATGAACGTGTGTTCACCAAATAAGTCTAGAAAATGCTCAATAAAATATGACAAACTTCAAGAAGTACTATATGGGGCATTTTATTTTCGAAATGAATTGCCAACCGTACTAAAATTATTCAATGTTATTAATAAGGACGATTCATTTCCAAACTTCAGTCATTCACGTACTAAATTATTTCTCGGCCATAATGAACGTTAGTGCAGCCGTTAAAGAAGCGAGCAGCGCTCTGTGTTGTTCAGAACGAAGTATCTATGCTATTAAAAAGGAACATTAAACTGAAGCAATAGTTAGTCCGAAGAAACGTGCAAAAAGGAAAGGTGCACAAACCAATGATCGCCTTCATGTATATTAGCAGAATATTCAAATATATCATTTGTGCGAGAAATATTATATCATGTTGAAAATAAATGATGTAGCTATAATAAAACATTCATAAACATAAACAAATGTAAGCATGTGCACCTAAAATAAATCTAATAAAGTAATTTTTAACGTATCTCGGTGCTCACATTAGCTTCTAATGCGACCAGCTACTTATGAATCGAACTTCTATTCGGTATATTTACAACTCGATTTATAAGTTCATTTAAATTTAAAATTATTTTTAATTTTATTAAATACATAAATAAAAAGTTTACCTCGAGTAGGATTTGAACCTACGACCTGTACTTTGTTAGAGTACTCCGGCAAAGTACAGGTCGTAGGTTCAAATCCTACTCCAGGTAAACTTTTTATTTATGTATTTAATAAAATTAATAATAATTTTTAATTACATATTTACTTTTGAACTTGTTTGTTCATAACGAAACTAATAAGTTCATTTAAAGTTTATATTCGTCTTTTATTTTAGATCAGTATAATAGGTTTAGCAAGTGTGTACTGGCTTCACATAAGTTTGGACGGTTTATAGTACCAAATTGGAGCGAATATTGGACTAGTCATTCCAGTGACAAATTTTAACAAATGTAGATCTTTAGTTTATTATATTTTTCAGGTATCACATAATAATTAATTAAATTAAATCTTTTTAATAATAACGTTTATTTTCCACAATCCCGAATTTACATACACACAAAATCAACAGAACAAAGTACCTACAAAAAACCTTTTCGACATGGAAAACTAAACTTAATTTTGAAAATGCAATTGTAAAAAGAGATGTTGCTGCAGTTCTGTAGAGAATCCGTCCCTTTAGAAAAACCTTCAACGGTTGAAGAATTTTCTTCCGTAGAATTATTACTGTTAACTTCAGCATTCATTGGCACAATCTTCGTGCTCAGCTTTTCCACTATTGTCTGGCAATGTTCGCTATCTAACTGTAAGTAGGATTTTATTGAATGAATGTTGTGCCCTGTGATTTTCATCAATTGTTGTTTCTCAACACCAGATTTTCCCATTGTTGAAACAGCGGTGGACCTTATAGAAACTTCTTATCGAATGGTTAGATATCTTTCTTTTTTGATACCTAATCCTACTTGTTCTGCCGCATGTTTTGTCCACTTTCCTATTTCGTGAATTCCCACGGGGGATTTTTTTGCATCATTTGTTGGAATTCATTAAATTCCAAAATGTATTAGGAACATCCTATTCGTTTTCACGAGTAGTAAGGCTAGGTGACTTCTGGACCAGGAAGTGAGGACCAATAGGAGAAGAGGGCGTAGATCCTCCTACCGGAAGGAGCAATGACGTCAATCCAATGGGATGCGAGGATGGGCCTCGCCCCCTGTTGTGTTCAGGAAGGGGGTTGGCCCGGTAGCTCTCCAATGAGAGACGTGACCGCCATATTGGAATTGTGCAGCAGCCTCTGGACGTCTTCAGCGGCTTCAGGTAGGTTCTTTCTCAGTGATCGTGTATCATTCTATCCCTATTATGCCGAAATCCTAAATTTTGAAGATATCCAGTTTCCCATGACATTAAACCAAATCCCTCAATTTTTAAAACAAAATCCTAATTTATCCATAAACGTGTATGCCCTTATTAGAAAAGACTTAACTACATATAACGCAGTACCTGTCTATTTATGTAATGATAAGAAGCAGCAACACGTTAATTTATTAATGATCCAGCAGAATTATGACATTGAAAGCGAAATAGATGATGACGTTTCGATACTTGGAACAACTAAGGATGATGATGAAGTCGTTAAATTTCATTTCTGCTGGATCAAAAATTTATCGGGATTAGGGCGTTCACAGTTAAGGAAGAAGAAAATAAATTATATCTATGCGATAGGTGCCTCCACTATTCTAGTTTCCAAATTAAGCTAAGTAATCACGAATAGATTGTAAGCTAGTTAATAAATGTAGGATAGAGATGCCAAAGCCAGGTTCGAATGTGTATTTTAACAAGTATAAGTTCAAGCAGACTGCGCCATTTATTTTATATTGCGACTTGGAATGTTTAGTGCAAAATTTTAAAGATGACGAAACGCGGAATACCGTTAAGTATAAAAAACATAACGTATGCAGCATCGCATATTATCTCCACTGCACGTTTAACGATTCCTTATCAAAATTTCGGTTGATGAAATATAATGCATCCACCTACTGCCATACTTGCGAACATCCCTTTTTAGATCATGATATTAAAGTAAGAGATCATTGTCATTTCACCGGTCAATTTAGAGGTAGTGCTCATCAAGGATGCAACGTCCTGTATAAGGCAGTAGAATAATACCAGTTTCTTTCTACAATTTTCCCGGTTGTGACTCACACGTCCTGTTAAAAGATATTTCCTAAGCCATCCCCGGTCACATTTCATTATTACCTAAAACTAAAGAACGCTACATATCATTCACCAAAGACGTTTATTCCATAGTTAGATTTCGATTTGTAGATTCATACCGCTAAGTCATTTGAATGATAAGCAGCTGCAGGTATTAACTAAAAAGAGGGTGTATCCGTAGGCGTATGTAGATACGTAGGCTAAATTGAGCGAAACTCATCTTCCTGATAAGGATAACTTTTACATCAATTTGAGGCAATCACATACCACAGATAATGATTATGCGCATGCTCAGAACGTTTGGCAAAAGTTTCAAATTCAAAATCTAGATCAATATAGTGATATTTATCAGACATGTGATGAGCTTCTACTTGCTGACTTATTTACAAATTTCAGAAATAAGTACATAACGCATTCTTGTACACTGCTCCCGGATACACCTGCCAGTGTATGTTAAATTATACTAAAGTTAGACTGGAGCTGCTCACCGATGTTGATATGTTATTGTTAATGGAAAAGTGTATAAGAGGAGGGATAACGCAATGTTGTACTAAGTACAGAAAAGCGAGTAATAAATATATGGATGAATACGATCCCAGCGAACCATCCTCTTATACCCTTTACACAGATATGGCTAATTTATATAGCTGGGCTCAAAGTCACTGTTTTTTCACGGGATGATTTCAAGTGGCTTAGCGAGGGAATTTACCGGATAATTTGCATTATCGTCATAAATACATCCCCTTCTGCGTTGAACACGGTACTCCACCTGGTGGTAACAACAGGAAACTGCTCGCAACGCTGCATTCTAAGACTAAGTATGTCATTCATTACCGCAATTTGAAGCAATGCCTTCAACCAGCCCTTGTGCTTGAGAAAGTTCATCGCACGATTAGCTTCCATCAATCACGTTGGCTCAAACCATACATAGACTTGAATACAAGGTTGCGAGCAGAATCCACTAGCTCTTTCGAGAAAAAACTTATACAAACTGTTAAATAGCGCAAATTTCGGAAAAACCATGGAAAGTGTTAGGAATCATAGAATCGTCAAACTTGTCACCAAGTGGAGCGGTAGGTATGGAGCCAATTATTACATGTCTCAGTCGAATTTCCACATCAGAGAAATATTTGATGAGGAATTGATGGCTATCGAGTTATCTAAGGTGGAAATCTACTTTAATAAGCCACTATAAGTGGGAATAGACATTTCTAAAACATTAATGTACGATTTCCACTATAATTTCATGCAACGTCAGTTTAATGATGATTGCATGAAATTATTATGTATGGATACCGATAGCCTGGTGTACCAGATGCAATGTGAGGATGCATGCGATCTTATACGGAACAACATTTCGCGTTTCGACACTTGTGATTTTCCTGCAGACAACCCCTATACCATTCCAACATGCAATGGTAAAGTAATTGGCTTGATAAAAGATGAAATGAGTGGAATAATAATTAATGAATGGGTGGCTTAGGCATCTAAAATGTACAGCTTTAGACTTAAGGATTATGAGGTAAGGAAGTTAAAAGGTGTTAGGGATTATGTTGTAAGAGATAGGATTAGTTTTAATGATTATTTAAAATGTCTAAGAAGCAGGGATATTACAAGAGTCTCTCAAAACAGTATCATATCGAAAAGCCACCACCTTTATAGTATAGAACAGCGTAAAGTCGCTCTTAACAATCGCGATGATAAGAGGTATTTGCTACCTAATGGTATCGATACACTGCCTTGGGGACATTGCAGTATCCCCGCTACTATGGATTTAGTTTAAGAAACCAGCTATTATTATTACATCGTAGATTAAGAAATTATTTATTACTATTATTAGGTATTACCATCATCATCATTATTGCTATTATGCTATAGGTTAAGACAATTATATTATTGTTATTATTTATTATTTTGTCATAGGTTAAGAAATTTATTATTATATCAGATAATAATATACATATGTTATATAACAAATTATTTATTGTTCGAAAACATACATGTTATACAAAATCTGTTTTATTAATCCATGAATCATGTGTTTTATTCATACCGAGCCATCGAACATATAAATGGTTCTCCTTACGCCGTAACATATTCTCAACGAGAAATATATCGGGATGAGCTGTTTTCTGTAATTCTTCAGCGTAAAATTGGCCTAGTACCGGTTTAGCTTGGAGATCGTCCTGTAAATATGTAACTGGATTACCAACCTTCACCTTAGCAACCTTAAACAGTTCAGTGGAAAAATTAGGAGTGTAGCCCTTTGCAAATATTGATTTATATTTAGAAATCCGAACGTAATCACCAACTTTAAATTTTGCTGTTCCCATTGCCTTAATATTATCAAACATAGGTAACTATGTTGATGCAGTTACATCTTTAGGCTTCATTCTAATTGTGGAATGCACTTTATTATTATATTCAGATGTAACTTCCTGCAACACATCTAGCCACTTGTATTTACCACTAAAACTGAATCGTTTGTATAACGCACTTTTCAACGTTCTTATAAACCTTTCAACAATGACTCATCTACATATCTCCTAGTTGCAACATCATCTTCTAGGATGGGTTCAGAGACATTGCAAAGTCTTTTACTTTGCATATCGTAATTATCATCCTAGGTTACTTTGATATTGCAGCTGCGTGTTTTAAATGCGCTAGTGAATGTCTGCCAAACTTATCGATGGGCATTATTATGCAATTATACCTTCTTCTCGAAGCTCTTCTTCAATACTAATCATTTCATTATCACGACCAGTATGACCTGCTGCTTTCGATGCATGCAATAGTCTGAGCCGTTCAACAACTTCGCGAGGAGTATTCCAGTATACACACTCCTTCATGCTATTGGATTAATTCTTCATGATGCCGAGACCGTAACGTTTCGTGCTGATTTGCGGCTTAATAGTCTTGCCGTATTTAGACAACTTGGTGCCCATAATTGCTCGGTGAGGGTCGTAATTCTTCCTATATTCGTTAGTTTTAGCTAGAATATCAATGTAGGCTGTCTCATCCCTCAACGTAAACTTCTTCGGCTCTTTCAATATAAGCGGCTTGTATAGTCCGGGAGTGCCTTCATATATCTCATCTTTTATGATTAGATTAGGTCCTTCTATGTCCACCGGAGAATCTCTCTTCCTCCTCTTCAATAGGATCTGTTTCAGCAATAACGTCCGCTTCAATGAATGTCGGAGGGGGTCTAAACGTAGCAGGCGCTGGTTCTACACCGATTTAAACGTATGATGGTTCAACCGGAGGTTTGAACTTGAGCGGGCAGGTGTTGACGATGTGGCGGGTACTTGTTTGAACTCCGATTTTACCGGTTCTACTTTAATTTGCATGTTAGAGATTTGTTTCAAAGGATCCACTATAAATTTATATGCAGTTTCCGCTAAACTATATGTTTCAAGTTCACCTCTCTTCAATCATTGCAGCTTGCGTTTGATTGCATTACGAGTCTACGTTAACTTCTGCTTAACCACCTTGTCTCGAACATCCATCGCGAACGACTGCGTCTGAATGACTCTTATAAGCAGGTGATATAGCAATCAAATCCGCTTCGGTATCTGCCGTAATAAAAGTCTTTTAAAATGCATGCGAAATCGTATTTAGTCTGCTAACATTACGCGCACATTGATTTAAATTGATCGAAGGTCATATCTGTACCTACATGCTCATCGTATACATGCTTCAAATTTCTGCAATCTTGTTTAATTAAATAACACAACCATATTCACATTGTCGCGAATCAATTGCTTAGGGAGCTTCGAATAAATTTGACAGAGATAGAAAGAGTCCACGCCTGAGTGCCGTCCTCTACTGAAATGTCTTGATTGAGACATGAGATGTGGTCGAAGATCATTATAGAATTCTTAGCGACCTCTTCCGGCATGAGTACATCTGCCTTATCGTTGAATGCATTATACCTAATATCTCTTATCGGCTTAAGTACATGCTCTAAGTATTTATACTTTGGTTACTAGAGCGACTTAGAGTAAACGTATACATTTTCGAATTTTAAGCCATGCGGTGCCTCCAATAAGCTAACCATCACGTTAGTCTTTCCGCACCCGGACGGTCCGCAAATAGTTGCACTTATTGATGTCGGAAAGAGACGATCATGCTTCCCTGCAACTTCGGATTTCAGGAAATCGTGACCATCCACAGGTAGTTCTTGAGGCTGTTTCTTAAACTGCGTCATTTAGTTGCTGATAGTATACTGACCAGTTCACATGCCGCTCGGGAGTGGAATATTAAATACCTTAATAAACAAATTACCTGTTGAACTGCATATTCCGGGTTATCGATATTGCGGGCCAGGAACCAAGCTACAGAAACGTTTAGCTCGCGGCGATCCAGGTATAAATCCTCTAGACGAAGCTTGCAAACAACAGGATATCGCCTATAATAATTCTAACGATTTAAGAAGTCGTCATCAAGCAGGCAGGGTGCTTCGAGATTAAACTTGGAATCGTGTACGCTCGAGGGATCCAACTTTTGGTGAGAAAACAGTAGCCTTTGCCGTAGCGAACGCCATGAAGCTTAAAACCACGTTAGGTATGGGTGCTAAGAAGACGAAGAGGTGCTATTCGAAAATTCCTCAAACGTCTCCTCAAAGATGGTAATCTGAAGAATCTTATTGATGTCAGTCTATCGGCCGCTAAGATGACTATTAAGCTTGCCGGCAGAAAGAAGAAGGTGCAATTACTTAGAATCATTCCGATACCTAAAACTGGCGGCTTTCTCCCATTCCTAATACCACTATTCGCCGGCCTATCAGCTGTAGGTGCTCTCGCCGGTGGTGCGAGCGGTATAGCTAAAGCTGTCAACGACGACTCAGCGGCGAAGAAGCAATTGAAGGAGGCTCAACGCCATAACTAAACAGTAACTCTAAGGAGCGGCAAAGGACTTCATTTGCATCCTCATAGGAAGGGATGTACTTTATACTTGAAGCTATATCCAAAAAACTTATAAACTTTCCTCAGAGAGCATTAACCGATTCTGAGCTGAATAAGTGCGGTAAAGACGTGCCATTTTTTAGAGGAGTATTTATACGTGATGCTTTACCCCATAAACAGTATCTTAATGAGTGTGCTCCCATTTTAGAGGAAGAGGTACTCATCGGGTTGCTTTCAAGAAACGAGGGCATGACGTCATCTACTACGATAGCTTCGGATATTTAGCGTCACCACTTGAAATAATTAAATATTTAAGAGATTGTAAAATTAGATATAATTATGCCAATGAACAAAATTATAATACATTTATATGTGGACATTTATGTCTAAATTTTCTATATAATAAATAGCTTGAACGATTATTTGTTCATCTGTAGCCATGCCTCAATCGTTCACGTTGACGGGTGAGGGAAACGTGCTCAGTGCAACGTATTTTAAGCCAATCGAACTTGATCCTAATTATCAGTATAGATTAGGACTGTTAGGATTTTACGGTTCAATTCTATACGAAATATTCATGAGGGTAACAACAAGTTTTACTATATTACGAAAACTGGCGAGCTTAAAGGGATTACGATTCCGAGTGATGTATATGAAATTGTGGAAATTATAAAATTTCTACAGCGTAAGATTAACCCGGATAAGACGATCGACTTTATATAAAGAGCAAACAATAATACGCTAAAATGTGAAGTTAAATCTATACATAACGTATACTTGAGAAAGGAGGATTCTATTGGGCCCATGCTCAGCTTCTCACCTAACGTTTACAGGGCAGGCCACGCTTACAGATCCGATTTGGATGTTCAAATAATTCACGCTACAAACATACATCTAGAGTGTAATTTAACCGGAGGCGCATACAGGAACAGTGAGTAGTCGCATACAATCTTCGAGTTTGACGTACACGTTGAACAAGGTTATAAATTAATCAAGGAGCCGGCTACAGTTATTATTTACCTGTGCTTACACGGCGTATAGATAACATAACCTCGAATTGGTTAATCAAGAGAGTCAGTTAGTGGATTTTGTTAACGAGAACTATTAGATTGGAACTGTAGAAGTATATAGTATATAAGATTTTCGACAGTAGGTCTCTACCTGCAGACGAGAGCACATCGTTAACCGAAGACGACGTTCCGTTTCTACAATATCTCGTCTATAAAGTATTAAGACGATATGGAAGAAGCGCTGAAAAGTTTATTCATAGGGGTAAGGTACGAAGATATGATCGTGGAATGCGATCGTCAAACTTTGATAAGTATGCGTTTGTTGTGTACGGGTGATTCCGTCCACAACAAACGTATACGGAAACTCCGATGAGATTAATCTGGTTGTGCAAAAAGCCGATCTCATTACAGCTACTTACGATAGTGTTATATATTTAGAAGGTACTTTAATCCCTAATAAAGCGAACAAAGCGTATAATCTCACGAATAATGCACTTCTATTCCTCTTCGATGAGATTCGATTCATGTTAGGTGACCAGGTGATTGAAACCGTACGTTTACCTGGTATTAACAGCGCCATTAAAGGATATTGCTCATATACCGCAGATCAAAGTACTTCTTAATCGCATGCAGGCTGGAGTCCGCAAAACAAGTCTCTTCAACTGTTAAATAGCACCAAGGCCGCCTTCTGCGCTTCCATACCGCTCAAGTATGTGTTGGGATTTGCAGAGGGTTATACGAAGCCTCTAGACAACATACGTCAAGAGCTGGTATTGGTTCGATCCAAGACCTATGTCGACTGCTACAGCGGTGAAACGGACGTTAAGATCAACTTGACGAAGGTTACATGGAAAGTTCCGTATGTAATTCCGAATGATGCTATGAAGCTGTCTACCTACCAGAAGATTAATAAAATTTCACCGATACAAGTTGCGTTTCACGCTCGAGATTTGTACATATATCCGACCTTACCTGCATCAACGTCAATGGTTTGGGCGGTGAAGAGCCGTACTGGCTTTCAACGTCCTCAATGGCTACTGGTTGCTTTCCATACTAAGAAGCGAAATAACGGGGAAGAGAGTGCAGCAAAATTCGATCACTTAAATATCTCGAATATAAAAGCAAATATTAATAATAAAAGATACACGTACGAGCATCAAAATCTCGTTTTCGCTGATAACAAATGCTGATGCTTACGAAGAATATTTAAATTTTCGAAATCAATATGATAATTCGCCACAAGGTTCTATGCAAAATTATGAACAATTTAAGAGTCAACCGATATTTATAATTAACTGTACTCGTCAAAACGAGAGTATTCATAATGTAGTTATTGATTTGAAATTAGAAGTTGAAGCATCTTCGGCCTTTTCCGCCGATACTTCGACATATTGTGTTATTTTGCACGGTGTATTAATTGAGTATGAACCATTTACTAGTATCATATGAAGCTGAATAAAGTTGTATATTGAATCTCAGTAATAAAATACTGTGTCATATAATATGCGTTTTATTTTTCACACCTGTTTTTATACCGGAAGCTAGGTGTCTGGAGTACAGAATGCAAACCTTGCTTATTAGAACCTATTTCAAGTTTTCCCGCCATAACAATTGCAGGAACCTAGATCTGCATAATATACCAGTAGATGGAGCCGTGATCAAACTCTAATCCGCTTTTAAAAATGTACCACTATGTCGAGTCTAGTAAAATACTGATTTACATAATATACGTTTCATTTTCATTAGTTTTACATAAATTTTACAAGTACGGTCTACTAATACTTAAAGCTACATCTTTTATAAATGTTTGCGGGAAGATGTGTACAATTTCAGTTAAAAATGAATAGCCTTTTACATTATAACTATGACCTATTAATGTTGAAAGCAATCTAAGATTTTTGCAGAAAAATTTGCCTCTAGATAATATACTTTCTTCATCGCTCACACCCTCATTATATAGATTCGTTGCTCTTCATTTACAAAATCGAATAATTACGATAATCATTCATATAATTCAGCTTCTGATGTATCACCTCCACAGCCGAAAATAATAATTTGATTGCATGCACGAATAATCATACTGCATTGTTTGCTCTGCTTATTCTGATTCGCCTTTCTTCGTCGGTAATAAACAGCATTTCAATTTTTATACCATAACATATATAGATAGCTTTGTCTGGTTCGTCAGATATTAGAGTTTGACGTATTAGATGCTCAGTTTTAATGTTCGAAATTTCGCGAAATTCCTCCATATCAAAGTGCAGACAGCATATGTCGGTAAATGTCGTCCTGTAGTACAGGTTTAAAGTCATTATTGGTCAATGAACTTCCTACCTCGAGTACGTAGAATTATCGATAAATAGCGCCCACGTTAGTAATAAACGTTCTACAACAAAGCTATTAATAAGGTGTCTATACCGCAATACTGGTTACCTTTAGCCGCTTCAGGTGAAGCAGACCATGAATAATCAGCTGTATCATTAATATCTCATATGTATCCTATGTCAGACATATCCGTTTGTTTAGCAACCATAACGTCTGATTGATTTCAATTCACTACTTATTCAACTACCTTACCACCCTATTTATAGCGAGTGTGACGTCACAATAATATGAATGAGGTTTAGCTGCATCCCCCAAGCTGTCTTACATTACCTATGTTAGCGATAAGAAGTGCATGCGGAAATTATATTGTAAGTATGTGAACCTGTTTTAATCATTTACTCATTATTGCTATTTTTTAGATGGACCGTATAATCTCTGAGTTTGAAGCAATGATTGAAAATATTCGCCGTGTAATAAAATATTAATTGCTACAATTAAGTGCTGAAAATTTGCTTGGAATATGGAATAAGTTGCCTCATTATTATCAGGAGGATAGACAACTACGCGCTAGAATAAGATGTATGAAGCATTGGAATAAATCAGTAGATGGACCACATCCTCTAATGTTTGATTGATTTCAATGTAATAATAAATAAACTGTGAAGACGTAAATTTTTTATTTTACCTGTCATATTAACTCACTGTAGGAATAAACAACTTCATACATTATAAACATTCTCTTATTATAATATTTATATACAATATGTACATTAATATAATTATAAGAACACGATGATGATTAGGTAGGTTACCCTACAAATATAATTCATTAATTTTATAATGCAGAATAATAATAATGACTTACCTGTATTATTAATGAAGGATAGTTTAGCCATCATTTTAGCTTTACCAATATCTACACCGCCTCCATAAACCAGCACAATTTGTTCAACGCACTGCTAAGACTATGCACCTTCTCATCCGTTAGCTCTTTCATTAACCTCTCTGGGAGAAAGAAATATATATGTCCTTCTGTTTCTACAGCTACCTTTCTACCATATTTAGTGTTTAAAATTTTAATATTTTTTAGCCGATACTTATAATCAATAACCATATCAGAAACTTTTAATACAAGCTTGAAATTACCTTCGCCAACTAAGTTTAGTTGCTGTAGAAGATTCATATTGAAGAGTATAATATGAATAACTGAAGTTATATGCCGATTGCAACTAGTATTTTTATCGAATTTTTATCAATATATTGAGAATGTGGTTTCCGGTTTCATTGTTCTATAAGAAAATAGTCACCTGGATGTAGAAATATTGCGCAATTATTTAATTGAAGTCTTTATTTTCCTTAATAGAAATGATACAGTTTACATATAAATTTTAAACAGCTCTGATAAGAAATTTTTTAAAACGGATGCGCCTGCGGATACAGCCGAACAAAAATGTACATGTGGATATAAAAATGTTATTTGCTGTAATTGTTTATTGCGTATGAAGTGTTAAATTATTAATATAATTTTGAGAAGCGCTGATTAAAAATTTTTTAAACCGGATATGTCTGCGCATACAACCGATAACCTCATTGTAATATCTCTTACCACTGGAATGCATAAATTCTCTAAGAATTTTTTTACACAAAATACATATTTATTAGTTTTACTAATACTTTGTGGAGGATATGCCTATGGTTTCTAGATAGCAGGCAAAAACCTGTTTTCTTCTTTGTTTATGCATTATTACACATATATAAATCACCCAGGATGTTATTTGCAGATAAACTTTATATTAAAATTTTTCAATGTAAATTGAATGTTTATTTAATGTTTTAGTACTAATTATTTTAGAATATAACGCAATTACATACATCATCATATGATAATAATTTCCAGATTTAACTGATTGTTGTAATTTGTATCAAATATTTATCAGTATATGCATTGCGTCCTGTACTAATTATTTTAGAGGCGCGCAAATTGGTTTCCTTGTTACTCCGAATGCGGCCTCACTCTGTTATCAACCATAATTGAAAAGCTACTCTAATTCACCGTGACGTCAGCTTAAATATTTATGTAATCACTCAGGATGTTATATGAAAATGTAAACTTTCGCCATTATCACACACAATAAAATACTTACCTTTTTTGGATTTTTTAATGGTGTATTTTAAATTATACTATCTAAACGTTTCGATAACACTTACAGTTATCTTCGTCAGTAGTAATTCTGCTAAAAATTGTTAAAGATGTAAACAATTTTGTCAAAGTTGAAAAATTAATTAATTAAAACTTGAGAGTATTAATACTTGGTTCAACATTATCCTAAACACTTAATTTTGTTTATAAGGGAACTATTAAGTATTAATTATGATGAATAACAAAACTGTGTGTAATAATAAAGAAAATTGTGAATACATACAAATAGTTCTAGATTAAGTTATGAAAAGATAGACGAAAATGTCTATCGTTTTCAAGATACAATGATGTTAAGAATTTTCAATATTTGTGAACATTGCTTAAAACGTAGTAAATGTGTAAGGATTAAAAATTTGTAGATCATTTAATTATAGTACTTTTTCGTTTTTTTTTTCTAATTTGGTTAAAATACTTGATGTGGACACTATTAACTTCGTGACAAACTTCTATTTGCCTGCAGAATCACACCATTTGTTAGAAATCCATTAGACAGAAGTTAGGTTCTGTTTAAAGTTTGGGTTCACTGGTGTAAAGACTTGGAATGTGGAAGTATAATTAAATGAATGATTTGCACATTTTTAATCGTTTCACATTTACTACGTGTTAAGGAATGTTCACAAATATTGAAAATTCTTATCACTATATCTTGAAAACGATAGATATTTTCGTCTATCTTTTCATAACTTAATCTAGAACTATTTGTATATCTTCACAATTTTCTTTATTACTACATACAGTTTTGTCGTCATAATTAATACTTAATAGTTCCCTTATAAACAAAATTAAGTATTTAGGATAATGTTGCACCAAGTATACTATCAAGTTTTAATCGTACATCCTGTTTGCTTTTAACTATAAGAAAAGGTATAAGCTTGAAGGGAGGAGTTATAAAAATACGTCATGTGTAATGTTGGTTGCCTATAGCATCTGCATTCCTAATGCACTGACACTTTTTTTTAAAGTATACGTAGCCCATATGTACACATTTAGGAAAAATCCCCGTATATGTTTGAAAAAATTTTTATTAAAATGAAAATATTTTGAATTATTACAAAAATATATATTTTATTTCATTAAACGGTTCTTTTGTTCATCATGCCAATGCCAGCTTGCGCATTCTCAACTGGTTTAATTTCTTGTACTGAATTCAAAAAATCTTCATAGTTTTTCGTAAAGAATTTGTTACCGTTATTCAAATTTGCCGCCATATTTACATTATCGCAGTGTAAACATAACTTGGATTCAAGCCACCTCTACTTTATTCTTATTTGATTTCAAGTATAGATTATTTTTGTTAATTTTATTCCTAACTGATTTTAGTAAATAATTATGAGATTTGTTATTATAAGTTTTGTCCTTTTTCAACGAAAACTTTTTAAGTAAATTAGCAATTTGAAATTTGGCATAATTAATGCGTTTCGCATTCTACTGCTAAAATCTTTTTAATTTTGTTAGTGAATGTAGGATAAGAGCAAAACTTAAAACCTTTTTACGAATCGTGTGCGCAAACTGTAGGAATTGTTGTGATGTATGTTTGTTCCACGTTGATGGTGCTGTTTCTGGATAAGTTTTAGAATTTTATTTTTTTATGTTTGATGTAACTGAAAGTTATAATTTATAAACATATACAGAAAGTACGAACAGGTTGATCTTATAGACTCACCTTCAACAGGTGTTTTAAATATGGAATTGTAACTTACGTCAAGTTTACAGTTTTACCTTAATGATTTGTTACCATAACATGTTTGTTTTTTTACCTATATATTTTCAAGTGCATAAAGTTAGCAAAGAAAATCCCCAGCAACGAAGTATGCGTTTAACGAAAATTGATCTCATAATTTACATAGGGCAAATCGAATTTCCTCGATTAATAAAAACTAGTACTGAAACATTTTGATAACTTGAACGAAAGAACGTCCTTTCTGTTATCTCTGTGTAAATTTTTGCAACAATTTGCTTATGAATAAACAAATCCACGTGCTTTTAGATCAGAAAACCGTATTTCCTCGATTAATAAAAAACTATTGGGCACAGAAACATTTTGAACACTTGAACGAAAAGAACATCCCTTGTGTTATCTCGGTGTAAATTTTTGCAACAATTTACTTACTACACCCTTTATGAAATACCTGTGAGCACTTCAGTTCTCCTAAATCATTTCTTCAGCAATGCCGACTTTCGCAACAAATGCAAAGTAAAGGAATAATTTAAAAGACACATAGAAACAACAACAAATTAGAGCAATGCCTATAACTACCCACCACCTTGATTGTAATGAATAACACAATATAAAAATGCCATCACCGAATGAAATAGTATAGTTACCATATGCACGATGTTGCTTGCACTGTCACCCAGTTGCCAGCAGTCTTAGCACGGTGTAACGACTCTTACATATTCCTAACAAATATGAGTGCAGTTGTTGCAAACCCTAAAATGCATACTCTCTCAGTGGATGTGGACGTAACGACCTATTGCATATTCCTAACAAATATGAGCATGGTTGTTGTAAACCCTAAAATGCATACCCTCTCAGTGGGCGTGGGCGTAAGGACCCATTGCATGTTCCTAACAAATATGAGCGCGGTTGTTGTAAAACCTAAAATGCAGACTCTCTCAGTGGGTGTGGGTGTAACGACCTAACAAATATGAGCACGGTTGTTGTAAACCCTAAAATGCAGACCCTCTCAGTAGGTGTGGGCGTAAGGACCCATTGCATATTAGCGAATTTTATCCGAATTGCGCCTTGCATGTACGTTCAAAACGAATTAATAAGTTACTTAAAACTGCTGTAATTTACATGTATTGTGTTGGGTTTATACAGGGCACTTTTAATATTTTCGGAAATTGCAATCATAAGACAGACGGTCACGTTATACACAAACAAATTAGAAGTCACGATCGTACCCTAGCGAAGAGGGAATTAGAACACATGAGCACACATCAGTATAGACAACGTAGAATATCAGAAAACAGTTAATGATATTCCAAGAGTGGATGTGGCTAAGCAAATAAAATCGGTGGCGAACTGTAAAGACGGTCTCTCAGAAGACGATTTTGAATAAGTGTCGATGATACATCGAGATCAAAAGGACTTGTACATCAGGAATTTGCACAATACCCATCACATTATACAAGAAAATTCAGATATTTAGATTACACGGGCGCAGTTATTAGAAAATTTTCCAAAGATAGTAAGTAGTAAGTTGGAACCACAAATATTATATGGCCCATAATTAAATTGATTTCGAATTCTCACACTTCGAAAACAATTGGAAAATGGATAGGCACCGCTATAGACCCATTAACAATTCCGTTCGAATGACAATGCACAAATACCTACCAAATGTTTCACTAGACATATTGTTGTGCGCATTTTGCTAAAATTGTAACAACGGATGCGAAGAAGGTTTCTGGGGTCAATAAAAAATGAAGATCCTTTTTGGTAGTTTGTATACTTAAACATATCATGTTTCCAATCACTTACTCAGAGTGTAAAGCTCTTTTTTTCTCGCTACCATTTTATCGAATACCCAAAGTAATCTTGGCCTTGCATAGGTTTGAAACTCGTGATGCTGCTAATGGAGAAGACGATACATTGTCTGAGCCATTGTTTGATGACGAGGAAAACGTGAATTTCAAAACTTTATATGCGAAGAGTCCCTTTCATAGAGATTACCTTCATATAAAAAAATCTATTGTGGTTGATTACAATTCCAATTCTGAATTTCACTAATTTCTGGTACTGTCCATCTTTTAATCACTCTTCAAAAATATATGTCATATCTGCTATTTTTAAGTACATTGTTAGTTAGAAGTGATTGTAAAGACGTTATTTCCAATTCACTGGTCAAAACGTAATTTAATATCGTCAAAAACCATATTTTAAATAAGGAGGTGAATATGAAATGTGTCCGTTTTAATCAAAAATTATGGGATTATTTAGACGCCAAAAAAAGGGAATCACGATTTAATTTGTTAGTTAAAAATCCCCGTAAAGTGTGTGTAACTAATCAGCTGAACCATCAAGAGGAGAACTGGAATAAAAAACCGCTTAAAAAACCTAAGCGAAAGCGAATTCATCTTCCTCAAAAGGCACTTGTGTGGGCTATTGATTCCAAGGAAAGTCCTCATGGGGATGCCGTGGACACTGAGAATTTCTTCGAAAACAAAGTTTTCAAACATCACACTGTAGTTTCAAAAGCGAATTATTCAACTTCGGCTTACATAACTAAATATGATTTACGCGGTTTCTATTACGTCGATTTAGATTTTTAAGATTACGTAACACTCCATAGCCAAGAATGGGTAGTATCATTTATCACTGATTTATTTTTAAAACTTATTACCACAGAACATCCACAATATTCCGCTATCATGAATGTGCACATTAACTCCTTTTCCATTGAATCACATATGCATCTCTCCAATCTTGACTGTTTGTCCCTTGAAGAAACTCTTCATACCTGTCATCGAAAATAGCCATTGTGTCCTATTCGATACCGATAGCAAGGCAAAGGAATTTTATGTTTTGAACAGTTCCCCAAATTTTTTAGAAAATTCCCCGCAAAAATATTTTCAAATATTCCAACAGAGGCTTGGAATTTAATTTATGTACATCATAACAAGCAGAATAGCGGAGTATTTAAATACGATGGTTTTTTTAATCCTGATCAGCATCGTATACAGGTACAGGAATTCCCTCTAAACTCAGCGTTACCAATGAATGAATTTTGTATCCATTGCCCTTTTATATTAAGTCACCATGGTTTTCATGTCCAAATCGCCCCAAATGGATAGGTACAAACGAAAACGATACTGATACTGTATGTTGTGGTGCACAATGTTAGAAGTCAGATAGGGAATGGGTTCGATGCGATCACTGTGCGCTGTGGGTGCATTTTATTTGTTTGCCCGACAGAGACATCAGTCCTTTCGACTATAAAAATATTACATTTCGGTGTACCATTTGTAAGGTCGTATAGTCAGTATGTCATCCTACGCCAACTCTCGTTACCTTCATTACCGATCATTACCGATCATTCCTCCCACTAACTTTAATGTCCACATCCACTGAGGATTTACAACAACTGCTCTCATATTTGTTAGGAATATGTAAGGGTCGTTGCGTCCACTTCCACCGTTAGGGATTACCGAAACCGTTTGACACTTTTATAAGATTTTGCAATGAGTGCTAAGCCTGCTGGCAACTGGGTGAGAGTGTAAATAACAAGCTCTATTTCATCGTACATATGGTAACTATACTATTTCATTCGGTGGTGGCATTTTTATATTATGTAATTCATTACATGTAAAGTGGTGGGTAGTTCCAGGCTTTGCTCGAATTTGTTGTTCTTTTCTGTTATAGAATATGTAAATAAAAAATTATTTTCTTTTCATTATGTAATTGTTAGTTAATATAATTCATGGGTTATTCGACACACATTTTCCTTTTTTTTTATCAATTTCGTTATATAGTAATTAAAATAAGGGCCTTATAAATATGTCACTATATTAAACTTAGGGGAAAATGCCGGTCTATGAACTAATAGAGACGGTCGTTAATAAAATCGATATAGAAATTACTAATATTGACTTGAAGAAATGTTCAGTACGTAATTGAGTTTTCTTGTGAATAGTGGCAGTTCTATTTTTGTGCGTTGAAGGTGAGCATATCTAACTTGCATTATTATTGTACAAATAGAGTAATCATTTTTCTTGCATTGTTATTCGCACGTACATTTAGTCTCATTATGTGTAATTAATTTGCATGTGAGTACGATAATAATTGTTGTTCTTAACGATATGATGTATGACGACATGACATATTGAAGGTACCTTAAGTAGTCTTATGTTAATGTTTACTAAGAAGCGTGTGAATGTTAGATGTGACGATTTGTATCTATAATTGCTTGATGGGCGCGATGTGATGATGCGTGGTAATTAATGTGCGTTCGTACGGGCAGTTCAAATACTGCCGATCCCGTAACTATTAGGGATGGTTAGAACCAAATCAACGTTAGAAGGCTTCCTGCATCTTGTGGGGGTTACGTTCTGGCACAGGGTCAGTATCCAATCCACGTAGCATGTTGCCTTGATCTGTCGTTGGAAGACCTCTGTATTGCATGGGGGGATACGTATTTGGTCGGGCCTTCTTTATCTCATTGGGGTTCTGTTCAGGGATAGGGTCAGTATCGATGCCATGTAGCATGTGGCCGTTGTCTATCGTTGAAAGATCCTTGCAGACCCTTATCTTTGAGGAGGGTGGTTTAATGCACAGGAGGATATGTGGTCGGTCTTTATAGGAGAGCCATGGGCACCCATCGCACGAGGATTACGTAATCTGGGCATTCCCCAACGTTGGAAGTACCTCATTAATTCATTGCAGTTACATATTCGGTCTGATATTAGAAGACTCCTGCAGACCTTCTTCCTATGAGGGTGGTTTAATCATTGGGGGATACGTGTTTGGGGGGTAGAAGGGCCTGGCGTAGGAAGATCCTCAGATTCATTAGATAATGTTCTCCTGACAGGGAAAAGAGCTATTTCGTTCAATAGCTGATCGGCCTTAGAATTGTACAATAACTGTAAAAGTATGAGTTGAGATTGGCACATTCAGAGATGCTCCTTGTGTTTTCTTTACAATTGCAGTAGCCAAGGCAAGGGCAGTAATGGCACAATCCTGATAGAAGCCCTATCAAACCGGACTGAGTTTGGTGAGGGATAATAAAGTTATGCGATTATAGACCGATTTATTAAATTGTGTATATATTATGTAAGGCCCTCCTTCCTCTTACATATAGAAACCACAGGACGATCTTACATGTAGTAGATGCAACTGGCTGTTCCTTTAAGTGGTGAATATTGACACTGACAGTTTCAGTGTCTTTTAAATTATTCTTTTGCTTTGCTGTTGTTGCGAAAGTCGGCATTGCTGTAGAAATGATTTAGGAGAGCTCAAGTGCTCACAGGTATTTCATAAAGAATATGGTACGTACATTGTTGCAAAAATTTACACAGAGATAACACAAGGGATGTTCTTTTTGTTCAAATCTTCAAAATGTTTCGGTACCCAATAGGTTTTTATTGATCGAGTAGATACGATTTTCCGTTCTAAAATCGCCGTGAAATTAAAATTGCGAGCATTAGTTAATTTATAAGCAAATTGTTGCAAAAATTTACAGAGATAACACGAGTGACGTTCTTTTCGTTCAAGTTATCAAAATGCTTCGATACCCAATAGTTTTTTATTAATCGAGGAAATACGATCAACTTGCTTTAAATGCATACTGGTTCGTTGCTGAGGGATTTTCGTTGCTAACTTTATGTACCTTATATTTTATCTTGGTAATAATACAGGTTGTATTGAAACGCGTAAACAAATAAATAATTCTACAAAAGAAATTGTGGAATTATATTGTGTTTAAAACATTAATGCTATTAAATATACTATATACCTAGAATTCCACGAAGTAAGGTTAAAGAATATAAATGTTTCTTTATGATCGGTTTAGAAAATATTAACTTAGTTGTTTAACTCCCTGTTTATAGAAATTTCGAAACACAAAATTAAGCATAGATTCGAGGCCACATGATAAAACTGAGTAGTTCTTGGAATCTGTCTTAGTAATTCCTACTTTGCATAAATATACTTGCGTTTCACAATTCCACTTAATAATAGCATTGATTAATACTCAATGATAAATAGTTATATTATTGTTAACCAATTAATATGCTGAGGAGTTAATCTAAAATTATGTCATTTTAATAAAATAATCGGCTTTAATATAATCACAATCATTTCAACAACTCATTGTCGTTTCAAGTAGTGAAAAAAGGCAAACATATTTAAGTCGCTTTCTCTACTTATCACAGTGATTAGTTTTCGTTTCAAAACCAGTCTCCCGTTACACATTGACATATTACTTACCTTTGAAATAACGAAATGGAAAACGATCATTTACGTGCAATCTGTGAATCAGTTTAATTGCCCAAGTTAGGAAAGTTGCTTTCAATTAAGGAAATCGATGGTACAAACGTTTTAGTTTAAATAGCCTTTTCAACGATTTTATGTAGGTATTCATATTCTTATGTCTAATACTACTTTATTATAATGTAGTAAAACCTATTCTTATACAACTGCCCAATTGTTTGCTTGGAATGCTCAATATCACTCTATTAGTGTCTGTTACCATTTTAGTGACTTCTATCTTTGTTAATTTAGTGATGAGGGTCTCTAAACCGATATCGTAATACATCAAAATCCAAATTTCATAACTTTCGGGTTACGAAATTAACACGTAAGCATAATACTCGTGAACATAAAAAAGAATTCAATTACGTATAAATTCGCTTAGTTTGATTTTCAATCGCCTATGTAGAAGGTGGTCTTACCCTATTCGTTAAAATTAATCATTATTCATAAAACTATTGAATTGGTTGGGATGTAGTGATTGAAAGAGAAATAAATATAATTTTAAACAGTTAAAAAATTTTCCTAATCCCTTTGTTCTAGGGTAAATGCATCATCTATGGTTAGATACCAATTTAATTCACAAACGCAACATTCTTTTAATTATATTATTAAATATAGGTATACTTACTATTAAATTTAATTCCATGCATGTATTAACCATCACGCATAGAATTTAGCATTAATTTTAAGTCAGGCACTTAGTTGAGTTTACATATGGCACGAATCCTATAATACTGAAGAAGTATAAAGATTTAGTATTAACAACCAATAGAATTATAGCAATAATATTCTATTTAATTTACATAATAAATTTTAAGTAAAAAAGATTTAATTATTGTATGGTTTTATGTACTGGCAAATGCAAATATCTCTTATTATAACATTTATTTAAAATTCTTAAAATGCCGGTAATCTTATACTTCTATGTTGTTGGGTAAAGAGAGGGAAATGTTTTTAATTTATTCATGATCTGGCTTATATAAAATGTTCATAGTGTAGTCTTATTTATATTCATTTTGGTAAACAATCGGAAAATCCATAAGTTAAAATATAACTTTGTAAAGATTCAGGCGCCTTTACATAAGGTAAGCTAATTAAGGGTTGGTTTTTCAATCGCTGGTAAACTATAAAGTAAACTTAATCTACAACTCCTGCTTAATTTATGGTAACCTTCGGGCAGTGTATTTTCAATCCCCCGGCAACCTCTGGTAACGCAACCTGTAGTTAGCGATTTATTTTCTACTGTTGGCTACACTCCATGTCGGTTATTTGACTAAGGGCCGTTATATTTATCTATAGATAAACTAGTAAGTAACTACCGATAAGTTAACTTTCCCTAGAGGATTTACCCAGATTGGGTATTTTCATGTTATTTATTCCATCCGGTAGTTACCGTACAGAGTAAGATATTTTTAACGGAGATAGTAGAGCTCGAGGTATTTAGAGAAAGAAAGCAACATACAGGCAGTATCATATCAGACAAAGATCAACAAAAGTAAGGTTACGTTTAACCATCATCGTGATTGTTGTGTTTTGTGTGAAACGTTCCACTTGACTAGTTTTTTAACGTAATTATTTCGGCACGTACCTATTTAATAATATCTTTAGCTACTATTAATGTAGACACAACACTTTGCCAATTGTTAATTTAAAAATCTATTTATATATAAACAAGAATTATGGCTACCAGCGATATAAAAAAAAGAATAAGGGCGCAAAATTTTACGAGCGAGGAAACAATTAACCTCGTGAATATCATAGTAAAGTTTTCTTCTATCGTGGAAAGTAAAAAATCGGACGAGTACACATGGAAAGAAAAAGAAACAGCGTGGGATTCCATTACCCAAGAATTTACTGCGCAAACCCTTAGCGATCGATCAAAGAAGACGATCAAGACTAAATACGATACCTTAAAAAAAGCTTTAAAAAAGAAAACTACCCACAACAGAGCTGAATTGTATAAAACTGGAGGTGGCGCGAAAAATGAAATACCGTACACGGATTTCGAAGAAAAGCTGCTCCAAATATTGAGTTTCGTAAATGGCCTTCCTCCCATAAACGATAGCGACTGTTTAGGTATGTGTATATGTAGATTTATCATTGAAAACTTCATAAAATCAACACACATTTCTTTGCTTGGAATTCTACTTACTGTTTACATATTTTGATTGTAGTTTAGGTACTGTATTTTAAATATGTGTATTATTTTAGAAAAAGAAATGGTTCCAGATGTTGGTAAGGACCAGCAGAAATCAGATTTTGAAGGTAAAATATATTAAAAATTTTGAAATACGTGATAAGGATAATTACATTTTACTTCAGAAGCAGAAGTTCAATATTACAGCTCAAGTAACCACGGTCATTTAATTGTGGACAATGATTGCGAGATTAATATTATTGAAGGAGCATGTGAGAATGGTGGTGAAATTCCGATAAAGCAATGCTCTACAGAAACTGAAGGTTATTATTGCATTTATATTAGAAAATTTTTAGTCGTGTGATATTTAATTATATAAATATCAAGTTTTTTTATTGAATTATTATTTAAAACTGCATTTTCTGATTATTATAGGCCAGGAGGAGAATATTGTATGGGATAATTCAACAAGAAAATTGTTAAAGAAGCCCATAAGCGAATCTCTACGTTTCAGAAAAAAGAAACGAGTTGAAAAGGATGTGCTAAAACAAACTTATATGGCTGTTGGTCAATCAAGAAACTAATTGGTTGAGTTGCAGATTCAAAATGCAATCTTAGACAATAAAATTAAAAAGAAAAAGTTAGAGCTTTTAGATATTAAGATTGAAAATGAGAAAACGGAGCATTTGGAAAGAATGAAAATATTACAAAAATAATAAATAAAAGTACTTATAAAAATAATTTAAAACTATAAGTTTCTAAAATATTCAATAAAAGGTGTGCGAGTGTTATCTTGCTGGTGTAGGTTGTGATGTACTGGTGCGATAGCATTATCTTCAACATAATTTTCGAAGGGAAAATTATCCCTTTCAGAAGCTATATTGTTGAGAATAGCTGTAGCCACCACAATTTCCTGTGCTAAAGTGGTATTGCATCGGATTCCACAAGATAATATGTTGAATCTTCTCTTCCAAACTCCGAATGTCCTCTCAACAACATTTCGGCTTCTTATTTGAGATTCATTATATCTATTTTCCACAACATTGCGTGGATTGTCTATAGGAGTCATTAAGTATTTTCTCTGTGGATAACCGCTATCTCCTAATAACACGTTACTTCCTAATTCGTTATTTTCCATTTTAGTTTTTATTCTTGAATTTTCAAATATATTTGCATCGTGGGCTGATCCACACCACCTTACAACTAAATCACAAATATTTAGTGCAGCAATGGCTACAACTTGAACATTAAGGGACATGAACCCTTTTCGGTTTCTAAAATTTTCTGCATGTTCCCCACCTACAAAATCAAAATTCACATGGAGATTCTTTTTATCGACACTACAGCAATAAGAATTGAAGACAAAATTAATTCGAAAATTAATTATTAACTTTACCTTTTACTATTCTATACTTGGTGATTGAATTCGAATGTGAGTACAATCAATAGCACCTACAACTTTTGAGAAACGTACTATATTACAAAAAGTAATTTTCGTCTGTGATTGCTCCTCTTGATTGCGAGGCATATAAATATATTGTTCACGTAACTCGCAAATCGCTGCAGTTGTTCGTTTAATTATTACTCCAGCTGTAGTTTTATGAATATGTGCAAAATCTCCTGTTGTTATATAAAAACTTCCCGCTCCATAATAATGTAGAGTTACGAGAAGTTGTTCAAGAGGTGTAATTGGGTTATTTCTGCAAATAAACCAAAATAACACTTCATATTTTAATTTGTTTAAATAAGCATTCACCTTCTAGTTCTGTGTTCTAAACGATTTTGTATTAGAGGTAAAAATTCCATAATAGTATCTTTTGATAGTCGGAATCGAAACATAAAATCTTTGTTGTCCATTGCATTAAAATGACCTATTGCTTGTATTATATTGTCGTCTATGCCCTTCGATATCACAAACAATGTCTATTTCTTCTTCTATAAATGCATCGTCAAGAATATCTTCCATTTCAAATGCATAAAGTAAATACCAACGTAAATAATATAATCTAAAAACGCCTTAAAAATAAACCCGATTTTAAAAACAGAACCTGATCAGGTATTTCAATACCTACCTGCTTTTAAAATATGTATTTACTAAAATATCTATTTTCTATAACTTAGTTCTCTTCAAATTATAACTGCCTTGAACCATGTTCAACTATAATTTTAAATTTATCTACTTTAACCTCAAATTTTACAGTAATATGTGTCAGGTAAACGCTTAACAGCTAGAAAATGTTTCAAGTAAAATAACCTTTCGGTAAGTAGCGTTACCGAAAAGATAAACTTTAACCACAATTGAATATACACTTAACCCTACTATTCCGCCCGGTAAAGATACCAGACACTTTAACTATTGATGAATATAACGGCCCTGAGCTAGGTGACACTAGGTGCCGGTAAGTTCGCACACTTTCTAATCGACACAACCGCAATTTATTG